>JAFVLL020005150.1:0-35375 GCA_021397915.2 Tor tambroides | reverse complement strand
ACTGTTATACAAGCTGTACACTCACTACTTTACATTGTAGCAAAGTGTCATTTCTTCAGTGTTGTCACATGAAAAGATATAAGAAAATATTTACAGAAATGTGAGGGGTGTACTCACTTCTGTGAGATACTGTACATATGTGACCCTGGACCACAAAACCATAAGTAGCACGGGTATATTTGTAGAAATAGCCAACAATACATTGTATGGGTCAAAATGATTGATTTTTCTTTTATGCCAAAAATCATGTTCCATGAAGATATTTTGTAAATTTCCTACCGTAAATATATCAAAACTCAATTTTTGATTAGTAATATGCATTGCTAATGACTTAATTTGGACAACTTTAAAGGTGATTTTTGCAATATTTAGATTTTTTTTTGCACCCTCAGATTCTAGATTTTCAAATAGTTATATCTCGGCCAAATATTGTCCTGTCTTAACAAATTATACATAAATGGAAAGCTTATATATTCAGCTTTCAGGTTATGTATAAATCTAAATTTCAAAATAATTGACCCTTATGACTGGTTTTGTGGTCCAGAGTCATATATAGGGTCATGTTTCACTCCAAAAACAGAAATTTTGTGTGTAGAAAATAAAGCCAATTTAAGATTTCAATATAGCCAAATTTAATGTGTTTTTCCCTTTTGATTTTGGGGTGAAATGTGTCCAGGACATTTCTTGACACTTTCTGTGAGATTCACCCAAAACTGAAAATCATTTTCTCACCTGTACCTTTTTAAAAAAGAGAATATAGCAGAATATTCTGGACTCGGCCAATATTCACTTTCAATGCCTCTTTTTCCATAAAAGTAAATTAAACGATGAAACATGAGTCGTTCTGCCTAGTGTATATCACATTGTGTACTTAACGGGAAAACTGAGTGTAAGGGTGAGGAAATGACGATTTCATTTTTATGTGAATCCCTTTAATTTCTTCCCAATTTCACGTGGTCAAGCAAAAACATATGAAGAGTTCAGATCCAAAAGCTTTATACACAAGGAGCAACTGCCGCACAGTGTATCTGATGTAAAGTTACTGCATGCTTACATCATGTTGCTGTACCGGCATCCGGTCAACGATTGCACGCGCTTTCGTAAGCCTGCAGCTGGCTTACATAAGAGGAAGGAGTCTGCTGGAAAATGTTTTGTTACAAGAAAGAAGTCTAAATTACACATCTCGAGATTTATAGTAAATTCACATGCATGTCTTTAAACACACACACACACACGCGTGAGAAGTATTTTCATTGTGCGTGAAAACATGGCTGTGACTGAGCGTGGTCAGCGCGACTTTTATTTTGACATCTTACAAAACAGGAAGTGCCTGAATGCGTGACTGTCAAGCTGTAGGACATGGGGGTTAAAATAGAGGTTTTTAGGGTGAGTTTAATGATATTTACACTCGTAAGCAGGTTGGTCTGTCTAAATAAACTATATGTGAATAGACTAAACCATCTCTTGGAAAATAAAAAGATTTACAGAAGCTGTAAACGTCCCACTTTGCTAAACACTAAACTCGATGCTTTGCTTTCTGCCGCGCATAAGGGAATAAGCGATACAATGTGAAGATCTACAGTTTTGTAATGTTTATTTTAAACAGATGATGGTGTATCTGTCGTTTCCAGTGGCGATGTTTTGGATATCAAACCAAGCGGAGTATTTTGAAGAGTACATCGTAAAGCGAAAGGTTCATTACTGACCTAATAATCCAAGTCAATATTAGTATTATAGCATTATATATGTAACGTTATGCAGTTCCTGTTGTATGAAAACATCATATTTTCACATTTTTCAGAGGGAGATCTTCCCACCTGATGAGAAAATGCATGTAAGTAATCTCTCTTTAATTTGATGCACACTTGTAATCAAACTGCTTTTGGGTAGTTGACAAATAAAAATCGGACTGTGCCCTATGGCGTGACATAGAAAAAATGTAGAAAAAAACTTAACATACAAATAACATGAGAAAAATGTAGGAATGCTTAAGATAAACATGTATAGCAATGACAAGTTTTGTTTTACATGTGTCGTTTCTCATGCTGAAACAGAGGCAAGAGCTGGAGGATTTCAAGGAGCGCATGAGAAACCGAAGGGAGCAGAAGATGCTGAAACAGATGGGCATGCAGTCTGAGGAATGATAAAACAACAGCACTTCTTATTGCATCATAATGCAACCTTGGGATCATGCCTTCATGTGTAACATGGCAACACTGTAATGCTTCTCCCAAAGTGTCCAACCATAGTGGAAAACATAATGAGAATATTGTTTATGGGCATAATTTAAGAAATGGGTGAGAAAATGTATATTGTTGTAAATATATAAGCTCCATTGCCTTTGAATGTTCACTTTCGAATGGTTTAACTTTGTGTGTAATATTAATTTCTTAATAGCTGTAAAAACACTGCTTTTGTTGTTGCTGTTTATTTTTTTTCCAATTTGAAAATAAATTAAATTCCATTTGAATTGTATTATATGGTCATAATATATTTTCATGTATGTCATTTAATTAACAGATTTTTGCTTAAAGGAATACTAAGGGTTCAAAACAAGCTCGATCACCACAATAATTATTAAGACTCATCGTTTTGAGTTAACATTGAAGCATTTACAATAGAAGTGAATGGGGAAGATTTTTAGAGCACTTGAAAAAAGCAATAATATGAAGCTGATGTCAGTGAATTTTATCAAATTACCTACATTCCTCTGGAGAACTTGTGTGTTTGAGCTGTAAATCTATTTAAATCTAATTTCACAGTCTCCTTAGGGTTTGTCATGGCAACAAAGTTGTAAAACTGGATACAAAGAAGTAATCCAAGTGTTTTTCCATAATAAAAACATGTTATCAACACATAGTTTAAATCTTGTGGCTATACTGAAACTGGATGTTTGGCCCCATTAATTTCCATTGTAATGAATCCATACATGGTGATGTCTTTATTTATTTATTGATTGACTGATGCAACACTTTTGATAACAGTGAATGTAAACCATGTGTGGCAGTAATTAGTGGATAGTAAAGCGCTATTGGAAGCAGATCCTCTGCTCGTACAGATGTTACTTATGTCACCACACCTGTCCCAAGACACTATGGACATGTCCCTATTAATATCCCGCGACTACTGAATTGTTCCTAGCATTAATTTTGATCAAACAGTAACAATATATTCCTATATGGCTATTAAGGACAATGTAAAATGCGCATGCACAATTCATTTGAATGATAAAGTTTAGCCTCTTGAATTGAATGCTGTTAAACTGAATGTACAAAGCAAACTGTTAGCTGAAATATCCACACAATTAACAAAACACCGGACGTACACACAAACCAGAAATTATTCAGTCACCAGATATAATTTTTGATAATTTTTTACTAGTGGGTGTAGGACACTATAGTTAATTTATCTAAGTGAGGATAGCAAAATAATGTAAACTGTGACATACCCAAAAATTCTTCATACAGTGGACTAACTGATAAAACTTTGCGACCAAAAATTATTCAGACACTTTGACCTGACCATGTTTTGGCCAAAACAACAAACTTGTTTTTTTTTTTGGTAATGCGACCTTTTCACACCACAGACTGAACAAATTAAGCATTGCTTGGTAATTGGTTGGCCTAAATTGGTATTATCTAATTGTGTACTTTGTGTACATTTAACAGCTGACAGCTATTCAACCTAATTTATTACCTTTCTTTCAGTTATCTGGCATTATCAAGATAAATTTGTTCCGACACAGTTTAACTCTGAGTTCTTGTCATATTTTATTACCATTTTCTAAAACGATAGCGAATAAACTGTGATAATGTGAGAAATGTAGAAGGTGTCTGAATAAATTTTGGTTTGACTGTATTAACAACTTTTAAAAGAGTTAAACGCCCCACAGGGTGAATCTTTCGTAGCGTTTGCCTGTTTTTCCTTTCCACAGGAAGTGAAAAGGGAGAAATTAGAGACTAAGGTGAAATGTTCAACTTGGCTCATTTTCATATAAGTTTACGCTTATAAAAAAGACTGAAGTAATAGTTGTTATTATCAAGCTTTGTTCATTTGCAGGTTGTGGAAATCTGTGCAGTACTGCCTCCTGCAGGCCGAAAACGATTTATCACAACTCACGAGCTCTGTTAAACCGCGGTCAGGAACGGTCCAGAACGACCACAGACCATGAAAACTTTTCACTTTCTGGGTCATGTTTTTTTATTATTTATTTATTTATTTATTTATTTTAATTAATTCATTTATTGTGTATTAGATCATCTTAGGCCACTCCACAAAGATCAGCAGATCTGTAGCATTTTTTATGGCGCAAATTACTCTAGATAATCTAGATTAATTCTAATTCTATTCTAGATTAGAAAACAAAATCTGATTAATAAAGCATCACGAAGCTTTGGTTTTAAATGACCGGTTACTTCGATTGTAAACGAACTAATTATTGACTTAAAGCAATCAAACAGAATATTATTATTTTCCAAGCCCATATATAAAAATAAACAGGAAGACTATAAAAGTGGAAAATAAATGCTGTATATCTGCCCTTATTTGTGTGCTGTTGCTGCAAAAACAACAGGTTATGTATATGTTTAAAGTTTTAAATTTGAATAATCTGCTGTTCCGCTGCCCTGGAGTCACATTATGAAGATGTCATAATATTGTGAGGTTATCGGAATTTTAGAACATTCAGAGCCTAATAAAAAGATGCTGTCAGTGTATGAAGTACTTTTGGCCTCGGATCTGTCTAGGCTTTGCAGATACCATTATACTCAACACTGTGAGTTCCACACAACGACAGTGAGTTCTACACAGTGATTCGCTTTGTACAAAGCACTTTTTGACCACAATCTCCTGATGCCATCCTATGGCCATTTGTTCATGGGTGATTTGCACCCACATGTGACCACACAAGTGTTGTATAAAACATTTCGGCCATTTGGACCCATCTGTTTTGTGCAGGTGTGCAGAGACAGCAAAACCAACCTGTCTCGTGGGTTTGGTTATGTTAATTTGGCACACCGTCAACATGCACGAAACACCCTGAAAGCTCTGATTGAGCTCGTGGGCAAACCGATCCGTATCATGTGGGCCGAAACTGATTCCACTCTGAGAAAAAGTGTAATCGGTAATATAATTATTAAGGGCCTAGCAAGGGACATCAATGACCTTGCTTTATCTAGGACTTTCTCTCGCTTCGGGGAAATCCTGTCGAGCAGAGTGGTGTGTGACAGAAACGGTGAACCGAAAGGCCATGGTTTCATCCATTACGCCATACTCGAGGCTGAATTAGTTATTAAGAAGCTGGATGGCACGCTGCTCAATGGCTATCTAGTGTCCGTATGCCATTTTAAGACATACGAGGAACACCAGGCAGAGCAAAAGAGCAGCTCCAAACCTCCCCAAAAGAAAGACTTCAGTCTTTATGTTCAAAACATGCCGTATAACTTGGGCAGTGAGGAGCTGGGCTCCCTATTTTCTCCTTTTGGAGAAGTCAGCAGAGCAACGGTGATCATGAAGAAAAGACGCAGCATGGGTTATGGCTTTGTGACATACTCATCACTCGATGATGCTGTTATAGCCACATCTGTAATGAATGGCTATATTCTCAGAGTCGCTTTCTTCCATAGTGCGGAGAAAACAAGACAAATAGAGCAGCCCGTAAATGCCACTTCCTGTTTTTCCATGTTTTCATATTATTTAATTTTTTTTTTTTTTTTTGTGCTATTTTGGCAACAAAAATAGTTCCCAACAAAGTCCTGCAATCCATAGCAACTGTTGTGTTTCTGAACAACACACAGTGGTGATTCATTATTGAATAAATGAGCTGCTTTGAATGAATCGATTCATCTTGCCTTGATCTTGGTCTTGTCTTGGTCTCAGACCCTAAAAGTCTTGGTCTTGGTCTCAGTTTAGGTGTTTTTGACTACAACACCAGATCCTAGTAAAGAAAAAAGTTATTCACAAAGCTTCTTAACACTTAAAAGAGCTCTTAAAGTTAAAAAATAAAAAAGTGTTAGGAATAGGGAGGAGGACTTTTAAGAGGCTTAAAAGTTTCATTAGCAGAGGAGAAAGTGGCTGAAAGACAAATTGGGAAAGAAATGTGTTGCAGACAATGCTAGAATAGATTGTACAGAAATCATGTTCGTGACCTATCTATCTATCTATCTATCTATCTATCTATCTATCTATCTATCTATCTATCTATCTATCTATCTATCTATCTATCTATCATCTGTCTGTCTGTCTATATCAGTGATACTAGCCTTCATTTATATAGGTAGTACTTAGTAAAAAAGATGGTATTAAACAATTATACTGTCTTTATGTGTTTTTAACATTATTTTCAAGATTCAATGTGAAAATATATATTGCAATATAGCCTAAAAATCTATTACGCATTTTAATGTTAGGTGAAATTTATCTCTATTAATTACAGAAAAATGTGTGATGTTATATTTTAGTTATTGACAGAACTAATTTAAAGAAAACGGAGAGTGTGACTTTCATTCACTCATTCAATCAATCATTCAACAGGGAAAGTTTTAACTTTATTAACACTTTTATTTTTTGCATAGATGTATTATTACAGCAACATATGAAAATTCAGCTATGAGTTATTTTAAGTTTTGAAATAATTTTTGTTTTGCCAGTTAAGCTCAAAGTGCATGTTGGAAGAATGGAGAGTTTTTTTTTTATTTATTTATTTTTTTTTACAAATTTCACCAGTTGAAAAAAGTTCATTCAACCTCTCTTCATTTTCTCACTTGCATGAATAATAATAACTTTGTAGAGAAAATATGTCTTTGCACTTAAAAAAAAAAGCTAACACCTAACACTGCCACTACACTTTACCGCGCTAACTATAGAAATTATTGTATTTCAGTGGAAATAATGTAGATTTAAAATAAATAACCACTATAGTAACATGAGGGAGTCTAGTTTATTTTGAAGTTTCAGTTCGTGTTTCCATAACCTTAGTTTGTTTGATAGACACCACAAGTTCTATAAAATATTGCCATGGTAACAAGAAGCCTGTGTAATGTTTTGACGTCGAAGGCTTTTATTTTGTATATTATCTTCCGGGTGTTCTTGTCCGTCAGGGCGTGGAAGAGCTCGAGTCATTTCTGTCTTCACAGGCCTGTCAACAGGGAAGTGTCAAGATGGCCCCGAGTGGACTAAAAGCGATCGTAAACGAGAGTAAGTTTGATTTAATTCCGCAACACAGTCTTTAAAACGCATGCTGTACATGTAGCAAATGTTTCAGAGCTTACATAATGATATATATAGCTAGGCCTGTCATGATGTATAATCATAGCAGCAGGTGTACAGTGAGTGCTCGACACGACACAATGGACCAAACTTCCGTGTGAAGCTGCTGAAGTTTGTGCACAAACTTTAACTTCTGTTTATTACAGCTTCAGCTATGTTTAACAACTTTACTAAACACATTTGCTCCTCAGGAATGTCGTTTGTGTAATGGACAGGACAGTCCACCGTTCTTGCACCGCATTGTTTAATATATGGTGTGTCAATTGTGGTCTTGTGTGTGATCAACCTCACGCCGGACACAATAAAAACACAGGAAATGTCACTTTTTTAAAACTATTTAGACCGTGCACGACACCCTTCACACTATTAATATTGTTACATTATTACAATATGAATTATTATTACATTTCACCAGGCTTATATTTTTTTCCCATTTATCATAAGCGGCTATTTGCCAAAAAATTCTACTATTTCTTCTTGCCGAATTTGACAACATCTGACCCTGGACCACGAAACCAGTCTTGAGGGTCAATAAATAAGCTTTCCATTGATGTATGGTTTGTTAGGATCGGACAGTATTTGGCTGAGATACAACTATTTGAAAATCTGGCATCTGAGGGAGCAAAAAAAAAAAAAAAAAAAAATTTCACCTTTAAAGTTGTCCAAATGAAGTCCTTAGCAATGCATATTACTAATCAAAAATTAAGTTTTGATATATTTATGGTAGGAAATTGACTAAATATCCTCATGGAACTTGATCTTTACTTAATATCCTAATGATTTTTGGCATAAAAGAAAAATCGATAATTTTGACCCATACAATGTATTTTTGGCTGTTGCTACAAATATACCCCAGTGACTTAAGACTGGTTTTGTGGTCCAGGGTCACATATAACAGTAACTGTGTTTGGATTAGATTTTTTGCAGGCTCATGCACAATAAAAATAATCACATTTCTGATATCTATCTATCTATCTATCTATCTATCTGTGTCTACTTTCAATAACCTTTATTAACCAGAGATGTAATTTCGAGAACCAAATCTTAATATCAGCCATTTGTTTATTTATTATTTCTGGTAGTCTTTGTTCTAAAGCAAATACCCCAGAGAGATATTTAACCTGTTTTAAAAAAACTAAGGCTCATCACCATAAGGCTCAACATCATTGTAAATGCCATAAACAAACTGCTTTTTGAATTGTTGCTGTATTAAACACTATAGCTGATGTTGATGTTGTCTAACTACATTGTTGATCGTATTTTTGTGTAGAAATCCTCAGCGGTGTCATCAAGAGTGTGAAGAAAGATGGGGAATGGAAGGTAATATTGGTACAGCAGAGTGAAGTTTTATTCTTTTCATTCTGATTCCACATAATTCGGTGTATCGTTGTTGTGTGTATTTAGGTGCTCATCGTGGATCACATCAGTATGCGCATTCTGTCCTCTTGCTGTAAAATGTCTGACATCATGGCAGAGGGCATTACAAGTGAGTATATTTCTTTTTTTTTTTCTTTCACAGGTTCAGTATGTGATAGTGTGATTCTCACAAGGTTTCACTGTGAAACACTTTTCATTATAAAGATGCCAGTGTCAGATATTGAAGTGTGAAAGGTGTTTTTTTTAAACTAGGCTGCTAGCAGTTGCAAATTTTCCATTGTGCTAAATAGATTTTTATTGCCAAATTGGTCAGTGTTACTCTTCACTGGTTGGCCCATGAACCGCTAAGAAAAATCTTGAATTAAGAAAACAAGATGTGAGCTGTCCTGTTTCCTTCACAGTTGTGGAGGACATTAACAAGCGGAGGGAGCCGATCCCTAGTCTGGAGGCCATTTACCTCATCTCCCCTGTGCCAAAAGTGAGTGATCTTTACCACACACATCTCATAGTTGAAGTGTTAATATAATTGTTAAAAATTCTCTTAAAATATATTTTTGTTTTTCCAGTCAATTCAATCTCTAGCTGGTGATTTCAAAGACGCAGCCTTCACATACAAAGCAGCACACATCTTCTTTACAGACAGTAAGGCAGACACTATTGATTTTACCGTTTGCTTTGATGTTTTTATTCTGAAGACAGTCCATCATGGTTGCATAATGTGCATAATCTGGATTTGTGTAGTTATTGTATCTCTGTTCATCCTGCATTCAGCTTGTCCTGATGGGCTTTTTGCTGAGCTTGGGAGGTCAAGGGTTGCCAAGGTCATCAAAACCCTGAAGGAAGTCAATGTGGCTTTCCTACCATATGAGTCGCAGGTGCGTAGTAGCATTGCAAGCACATACAATAACTACCATTCAAAGGTTTGGGGTCGGTAAGGTTTTTTTTTGTTTGTTTGTTTTTGTTTTTTGAAAGTCTCTTATGCTCACCAAGGCTGCATTTGATCAGAAATACAGTAAAATTGTGAAATATTATTATAATATAAAATAACAATTTCCTATTGTAATATATTTTGAAATAGAAATTATTCCTGTGATGGTAAAGCTGAATTTTCAGCATCATTACTCCAGTCTTCAGTGTCACATGATCCTTCAGAAATCATTCTAATATGCTGATATGATTCTCAAGAAACATGTTTTATTATTATCAATTTTGAAAACACTTATGCACTGCTGCTTTTTTTTTTTTGTGGAAATATGATACCTTTTTTTTTTTTTTTTAGGATTCTTTGAATAGAAATCCTTAACATTATATAAAAACATGTCTTTACTGTTACTTTTTATCAGTTTAATGCATTCTTGCAATAAAAGTATTCATTTCTTTAAAAAAAACTCTTACTGACCTCAAATGCCTGCATGTGGTATGGTGGTGAGTTTTGCATGAGTTTCTAGTTGTTTCTAACACATTTTGTTTTTGTTGCAGGTGTTTACTCTGGACAACCCCAGTTCCTTCCATGCTTTCTACAGCCCAACTCAGACTAATCTAGATGACAGGACCAGGATGATGGAGGCCATGGCCGAGCAGATCGCCACACTCTGTGACACACTGAAGGAATACCCAGCCATCCGCTACCGCCAGTACTGACACTCCTTCACTCTCAGTTCTCACATGCACTTGCCAGTACTTGTAGTATCCTGGTGTAATATGATTTGTTTGAAGTGTAAACCAACTATGTTTCTCTAAGGGGCCCAAAGGAGAATTTCACCCTGGCTGAGATGGTGATGGACCGGCTGAATGCACATAAAGCAGACAATCCCAGTATGGGAGAGGTGAGATGTTGGGATATATATGATGCACTAATAGTTTCATTGTTTTTTGTTATAGACATCCTCTATCTTGTCACACATATACTACAGACATTCTTCAGTTTCTTCAATTTAAAGTGACGCCTTCTTAACTGCTGTATCATTTCTTACTCTGTTTTCTGGACTATTTTCTCTTCTCTCTGTTTTTTTCCTCTTCTTGTCTGTCAGCTGATATTTTCCTGAGCTTCAGGTGGGTGTCAATGCAAATCTTGTTTTCGTTATTTTGTCGTGCCTACTTTTTTTTTTTTTTTACACTTCTAACCTCTCATCTGTTTTCCCTCACATCCTTCTTTTATTTGCTGAAATTTCAGAATATTCTTCAATTCTTCAGCTGCAATCACCAGAGCTTTCTCCAATCAGCTTTAGTAAAATAAATAGCAATAGAAAAATAAAGTAGATAAATGGTAAATAAAAATAGTCCCTTAAAACCCCTCAGTGAACAAGCCTAAGGTGACAGAAGTGAAAAAGATGTCCCAAGGATATTTAAGTAGATGAGGAAGGAACCAAAGGAGGAACCAAGACTCATCTGGGGAAGCCCTCCTCCCCGGGCTGACACCAGACATTGCATTAACCAAAAAAGTTCCAGTTTGTTTGAGTATAAAAAAATGTCACTGGACAGTTGGACTTTTTAAAGAATTGTAACGTTATATAGTTATTATCCAAACTGTTTGGTCATAAAAAGCTGGTGACACCTGTCATTAAACAAAAAAACAACAACAACAACACCACCACACAATGGGTATTTCTTCTCATTGGTGACATTTCATAAAGACACTGACTAATGAATTTAGTGACAATGTCTATAAACAATTTTGTGATCTATGCTGTTTGCAAAAAATATGCAGGAAAAAAACAAATAAATTTTCATTTTGTTTTAGGAATAACAAAACACAAAAGTGTATATTTGAATGAAATGCAACATATGTTTCATGGCTGGTGAGTTAATTTTGGACCCTGACTATTCATTACCATTTAAAGGTTTGGGGGTCACTAAGATTTCTTTTTGTTTTCTTTAAAAGAAATTGATACTTTTATTCAGCAATGATGCATTAAAGTGGTCAGAAGTGACAGTAAAGACATTTTTAATGTTACAAAAGATTTTACGTCAAGTAAATGCTGCTCCTTTGAACTTTCAGTTCTCCAGAGGATCCTAGAAAGTTTCTACAAAACACACACACACACACACACACACACACACACACACACACACACACACACACACACACACATATATGTGACTCTGGACCACAAAACCAGTTTTAAGTCGCTGGGGTATATTTATAGCAATAGCCAAAAATACATTGTATGGGTCAAAATTATTGATTTTTCTTTTATGCCAAAAATCATTAGGGCAATAAGTAAAGATCTTGTTCCATGAAGATAAATTTCCTACCATAAATATATCAAAACTTAATTTTTGATTAGTAATTTGCATTACTAAGAACTTGGACAACTTTAAAGGCGATTCTCTCAATAATTTTTTTTTTTTTTTTTTTGCACCTTCAGATTCCAGATTTTCAAATAGTTGTATCTTGGCCAAATATTGTCCTAGCCTAACAAACCATACATCAATGGAAAACTTATTTATTCATTCAGCTTTCAGATAATGTATAAATCTCAGTTTTGAAAAATTGACACTTATGACTGGTTTTGTGGTCCAGGGTCACACATAACTGTTTTCAACAAATAATAATGCGAATGTTTTTTGAGCAGCAAATCTGCATATTAGAATAAAGGATCATGTGACACTGGAGACTGGAGTAATGATGCTGAAAATTCAGCTTTACATTACAGGAATAAATTACATTTTGAAATATATTAAAATAGAAAACAGTTATTTTAAAGTGTAGTAATATTGCACAATATTAGTGTTTTTCCTGTGATTTTCAACATATAAATGTAGCCTTAATAAGCATGAGAGACCTCTTACAAAAACGTTAAAAAAACCTCACCAACCCCAAACTGTTAAACGGTATTGTACATTAAAAAGAGAAAAAAATAAAAATCTAAAAATATTTGTGGAAGAGACTGGCTCTATATAGTAAAAGTGACAGACAAGTTTATTAAGCAGATGTCTGATTACGTCTGATACTGAAACCCCTCTAACACAATGATACATTTCCCTGGTTTATTTGTTCTTAAAAAAATCCTCACTTTAAGGAACTATAATTGCGATTTATCTTCCTGGGCAGGGCACGGATAAAGCTCGCTCCCAGCTGCTTATAGTGGACCGTGGATTTGATCCCATCTCTCCAATCCTGCATGAGCTGACCTTTCAGGCTATGGCCTACGATCTGCTAGACATCGAACAAGACATTTACAGGTGTGTGCTTGTCTGCTTTTCCAGAGATGTCCTTAGTTCCTATTGTAATCAAACAGAAGGGTCCATTTTACACTGGTTGTGACCAGTTAATCTGAGCAGTGGTGTATGAAATCATTGCTGTTACTCTATGAATTGTTGCTTATTGTTGGCAGGTATCAGACGACAGGGATCGGAGAGGCCCGAGAGAAGGAAGTGTTGCTGGACGAGGACGATGATCTGTGGCTGCAGCTGCGGCACATGCACATAGCAGACGTCACCAAGTAAGAGCAGCTCAGCCTTCACGTCTCTCGCCTCTCTGCTGGCCCTCTGTGCTGATATCTTCTGCTCTGTTTCAGGAAGGTGACAGAGCTGCTACGCACCTTCTGTGAGAGTAAGAGGATGAACACAGACAAGGTACACACACATTCTCTGACCACTACTGATGACTTCACGCTACACATCATCAGATGCGTCGATGTCATTTATTATGGTTTAAAAGAATTCAACAAGGCAACATGTCACATAATAAGGTTCATTGGTTAACATTAGTTAAGGCATTACAACATTTCTAGAGCATTTATTAGTATAGGTTAATGTTACTTTATAAATATACTGTGGTTCAGTAGCTCATGACTGCTCATGATTAGTGCTGTCAAAAGATTAATCGCGATTAATCGGATCCAAAATAAAAGTTTTTGTTTACATAATATATGTATGTGTACTGTATATTTTTTTTATTATATACATATGTATATATATGTATGTATGTGTATATGTAGGTATGTATGTGTATATATAAATACACACGCATGTATATTTTTCAGAAAAAAATGTTATGTTTATATATAAAATATATTTATTTATAATATAAATTATATGAATATAAATATAGACGTGTAAATATTTTTGAAATATTTACTGTATGTGTGTATTTATATATACATAATAAACATATACAGAACACACATTATGAAAACAAAATTTTTTATTTTGGATGCGATTAATCACGATTAATCGCTTGACAGCAAGACTCATTACATATATTAACTAATGTTAATTTAGACATCTTGAAATTTAAGAGAGTGTAAATAGTAATAAGTGTGAACTGAATGTAATATTTTCAAACACGTAGTTGTATGTTAATACAGTCTCTTGGCAGTTTGTTAGTATTTTACATTTTGGCATATTCGTACAAATTTGTATGATTTCATTCATACGTTTTTGTAGGATCTGCTCATGTCCCAGTGAAGGATATGTTTATGGCTGGGGTTAGGGGTGGACCTCTATGCTTGCTTTTTTTCTTACGTTTTTTTACAATTTGCATTGTACGATTTTAGATGAAATCGCCACATTGTAAAATATTTATGTTTTCCTGTGAGATTGGGTTGGTTAATTGCAATGAAATGAAAAAGGATTGTAGTTTAAATTAATATTAAATGCAATTAGCTGTACTTTATTGAACTCCAGCTGGATGCAAGTACATATTTAAGCATAATGATTTAAAATGTACTTTAAAGTAAATTTTTAAATTTGACCTTATTAAAAAAGTGTGTACTTAAGTGGCATTTTATTTTATTTATATAATAATATCTGTAAGCTCGTTTGAAGTACACTGCAAGTGCACATTCAGTTAAAGGAATAGTTCACTCAGAAATGAAAATTTTGTCGTCATTTACTCACTCTCGTATCGTTCCAAACCTGTACAAGTTTCTTTCTTATGTTGAACACAAAAGAAGATATTTTGATGAATTTTGAAGAACCAAACAGTTGTTGGTCTCCATTGACTTCCATAGTAGGGAAAAAAATGGAAGTCAATGGGGACCATCAACTGTTTGATTACCAGCTTCTTCAAAATATCATCTTTTATGTTCAGCATAAGAAAGAAACTCAAATGGGTTTGGAACGACATGAGGGTGAGAAAATAATGACAAAATTTTCAACTACCCCTTTAAGCACACAATTAACAATCAACACTGCTAATGCACTTCTAATTCAGTTTTGATGGAAAAACAACAAAGAAATTTACTTAAAAAAACAACAATTCTGTTTTGTTCCTAATTCATACTACTTCATCCCTCAGGCCAACATTAAAGATCTGTCTCAGATGCTGAAGAAGATGCCACAGTACCAGAAAGAACTGAGCCTGGTACGACTTCTCACATAACACATCTTCCTTTTTCTCTGTAAGTTTTGATCTCAAGGTGTCTTAAAATGTTTGTTTGTTTTCTTGACAGTACTCCACCCATCTGAACCTGGCTGATGCCTGCATGAAGAAGTTCAAGGGCTCATTAGACAAGCTTTGTGAGGTGGAGCAGGTCAGTGCTTCCTGGTTTGGATTCAAACCAGATTTGATCACTTCTGAAGCATAGTATTAAGCAGTATTATTTCATTTTATGAATTTAATTAATGTTAGTGATATGATCAACATCTTTAAAACACAATTCATACTGTTTATGGGTTGATTTCAGAGGGTCCGTAGCTATCTTTCCTTATGTCTAATCTTCTTACTGTACTCTAAATGTGTGCAACAGCTTGCGTGCTGAACTTTGACCTGTTGAAGTAAAATAATGCACAGGAAGCTGTTGCATAATCTTTGAAAGTACTAGACATTGTACAGCCATCTCCCTGTTTTATGTATAGCAGATGGAGGGTATTTACTAAGTGCGTTGCACTGTGTGGACCAGCTGGTAACGACTGGACATGACTGCAGCTGATGCAGTTCTTTACGTGTCATGTTTATAGCACTTTGTGGTCCGTTGATGGATAATCTCAACTACTTCCTATTTTGATAGACTTCCATGCGTATGACTTAAATTTGAATTATTTTATGTAATTGTTATGTAAATATCTACCTCAACATCTGCCTCTGACTAATGGCTGTGAAGTTCCAGCTTTTTTAACAAAATAAATAAATTATTAAAAAAAAAATGTAATAAATTACAAACTAAAAATTTCACACCAGTAATGGTTATGTTTTGGATATGTCTTACAGGGAAGTAGAATATTACATGTATTATCTTAATTTTAGTTTTATTTAGTTTGTCTCATTAAGTTGTACGATTTTTTTTTTTTATTCCAAGACGTTTAAAAACTATTTTGTTGTAACAAACAAATGGGGCAAAAGAATAGAGATTTAGTTTCAGGGTTTTTGGTTTCTCATTGGACGGTTTTCATCCCTGAATCACTTTGGATGCTGTTTGTGGTATTTATAGAAATAATGAAACAAGTTGTAACTATACTCTACCGTTCAAAAGATTTTTTTTTTAAAGAAACTTTTATTTTATATACTTTTTAGCGAGGATGTATTAAATTGGTCAAATGTGACAGTAAAGATTTTAGCATTATTACAAAAGTTTCAAAATTTAAAAATGCTGTTTATATTTTGAAATTTATATTCATCAAATATGTTGGTTTCCACAAAAATATTAAGCAGCACAACTGTTTTAAACATTAATAATAAGAAGAAATAGTTCATTTTTACTAGTGCTGTCAAAAGATTAATCGCGATTAATCGCATCCAAAATAAAAGTTTTTTGTTTACATAATATGAGTGTGTACTGTGTATATTTATTATGTATATATAAATACACACACGTGCATGTATATATTTAAGAAAAATGTTATATTTGTGTAAAATATATTTACATATAAAATAAATTATATAAATATATACATGTAAATATTTTCAAAATATATACTGTATGAGTGCATATTTATATATACATAATAAATATACACAGAAAACACATTATGTAAACAAAAAAACTTTTATTTTGGATGCATTTAAATTGTTTGACAGCACTAATTTTTACTGATTTTTTTTAAATCAAATAAATGCAACATAAGACATTTCTTTCAAAAACATTCAAAATCGTACCAACCCCACACCACACTGTGGTGTTGGACTTTGTCAGACCGTTTTTACAGGATTTTCCATATCCGTATGATACGACTGGAGCCTCCATTGCTTCAGAGTCTGAACACACTATCAGTGTGAGATTCTGAATTTTAGAACTTTAGAATCTCTGCTCGAGAAGGTCATTCACGACCTTAAAAAACGGTGTACAATGAAGTATAATGAATTTAAATAGTCAGTAAACCTTTCCTCTGTAGGACTTGGCCATGGGATCAGATGCTGAGGGGGAACAGATCAAAGACGCTATGAAGAGTATCGTCCCTGTTCTGCTCAACACTGAGATCGAACCCTACGACAAAATCCGCATCATACTGCTGTACATTTTCCATAAGAAGAAGGGTATGAACTCTTGCATTTATGCATGACTTCATTTAAGACTGCTTAATGAATTAAACAGAAGTGATTCCTCCTTACACACAGGCATCGGTGAAGAGAACCTCACAAAACTCATCCAGCACGCAAACGTGCAGCAGGACAAGAACATCATCACCAACCTGCAGCACCTGGGCTGCCCCATCATTACTGGGGTAAGATGAGACGCTCAGATGTCTGAGCACAGGCCCATATGCTAACTGCAGATGTCTTTCTTTATTTCCTTATGTCTTTCCTTATTCATGAACATAGGAGGTTATACTGATTTTCTTCATAGGAAATAACTGTCCAGGCACCTGTGTCGGCCTAAAGATCAATACGTTATCAAGTTACTAACGTATTCTCTGTCTTGTCTTTCAGGGCGCTAATGCTGGTAAGACTCTGCCTGACAGGAAGGAGCGCACAGAATCCACGTATCAGCTCTCCCGGTGGACACCCACCCTTAAAGATGTGATGGAGGTCAGCAAACTCTGTCTTTAATGGTTGTATAATCATGTAAGAATGTAATTATTCTCATTTAAATACCTTTGGCTCTGCAGAATATCATCGATGACAAGTGTGACAGGAAGCAGTGGCCATTCCTGTCTGATCCCGCCCCCATCACCACCACACCCACTACATTCAGGTACCAGCACTGCTCACAGACACACAGACACTAGAGACGTTAGTGCTTGAACGGATTAATTACACATTATAATGCAGCTTTTGTGTTGTCAGTTTCTAGAATTTTAGAATAAACCGTCACCTGACCTGACAATGTTGAACCAAAACAATAAGTTAATAATTTTGCTGTTTACATTTGTACATAATGTTGTGGAAAATTCAAGCGCTTGTTATTCATTGTAATTATCACCTTATATTAATATCCAAATAATGAAATATTTATAACTCAGCATGGGTCATTCAGAGGATTTATACCTGAAAATTTCAAGTTTTTTTTATTGAATAATTTCATACATTTTTACAACTGAACTTAAAAAAAGTACAGCTGTATCCATTAAAAACTATGAGTACATAACTGAGAAAATACTGGTAGTATCACTCACTATTTTTTTTATTTATTTTTATTTTTTTTGGCTTTGATTTATTTTTTTGTTTTATGTTATGTTATGTTATATGTTTTTTTTTTTTTTATTTTGTTTTATTTTATTTTGTTTTCACATCAATGGTACCAGGATCTCCATCTACAAAATTACCTAGCTTACAATCCCTACACACAATCAGAGTTGAAACAGTAAACATCAGAGAAAGAAATGATAAATATAAAAATAAATGCATAAATAAAGCAAAAAAACAAACAAACGAAAAAAAAAACGTATACATATAAAGATATAATAGTACAAGGAATAAAACATCAGAAAATAAATAATTTGCTTCATTAAGAAAGTCCAACACAATTTGGTTTTAAAACATGCATTGTTAAAGTTCAGTGATGAAACTGAAAAACAGACCAAACTAATCTATAAAGCATGATATTTCTTAATTTACACAAAAACAATATTTAGGTTGAATTAGATTTTTGGGGACATGCAAATATACTGATATTCCAATGAAAATGTTTTTTTTGCATTACTAATTGAACAGACTCAAACAATGTGGCTAATTTCGTTACCTTTTTAAATGATGTTAGTATTAAGTCATGGATACACAGAACACAAATCAAGAATGACCGATTTTTTTGTCATGGTTTGTACTAAACTTTTGAGGTTTCGAAGCAACAAACGACGCACTACTTTGCACGTGGTCTTACGTTACTGTGGAATCCTATTGCAGCAGCGCACGGTTTGGACACTGGCACAAAAACAAGTCTGCCACAGAGTACCGCAGCGGCCCGCGCCTCATCATCTTTGTGATTGGTGGCGTGACACATTCAGAGATGCGCTGCGCTTATGAAGTGACCCGGGCCACCGAGGGCAAATGGGAGGTTCTGATTGGTGAGAAGAGTTGACTTCTGTTATCGATACACAGGATTTAGGGTTTTCAGTGTTGTTTAAAATGCCAAATATCATTTTCTTCTGCAGGATCGTCTCACATTCTTACTCCAACCAACTTTCTGAATGACCTGAAGAATTTGGACCAGCCTGCACCCGTTTAGCAGTACATCGCTGAAGAGACTGATCCCTCTGAACTCATGTGAAACCTGATACTCTGAAGTAGTGATTCTCTCAGATGACCAGTAAAAAGACACATTTTAGATCTTGCTTACTGATTATTTGCTGTCTTTTAAAGTAGTAATTTTAATTAGCCAAGTTAAACTGGTGGTATATGTATGTGTGTGTGTATATATATATATATATATATATATATTAAAGCTGTTGAAGACTGATGTTTAATTTAAAAGAAAAATTATATATATATGTATGACAATGTATGTGAAATTATTTGAGAACTTGTTGCCAAAAGCTTATAATTGTGTGGATAAGTGGATTAAATCTTGCCTTACATCATTTAAATATCAGTCCTGTCAAGTTCTGATGTGATTTGAAGACCTCTTTAGACCTGCAGACTGGAACAAATGATCACACTGGATTTCTTGTTTAATCATACTGCTACTGTAAAGCTGCACAATGTAGAAACAAACGATTTTTGCAGTTTTTTTGGTTATACTATAAAGCAAGATAAGCATGCTTATAGTACAATTGCCTATTTTTGATCACCAGTCAGGGTTTTGTACACAGGGTTCTGCCGCTGTGTTGGGGAAGGCATCAGATATTTCATCTCCGTATATATATTTTTTGTTATTCTTGCTCTGAACTTGTGCACTTTCTTCTTTTACTGTTACATTATCACATATAGGTGGATGTGGTTCACTGGGTATTTTTGTTTGTTGTCTGTTAATGATTCTAAATAAATTTTGCTTATGCCTAACTCCAGAACGAGAAGCTTGATTATAGAATATACAGTGCCCTCCATAAGTATTGGAACAGTAAAGACAAAATTGCTCTGTTGGCTGTGGAGTCAAGACATTTGCAAATATGATTAAAAGATGAATATATGAGAAAACTACAGAATGTCACATTTTATTATTAGCTGTTTTAACACGTTTTAGCAAATAAAAAGAATAGCACTTTTAGAGTTCATCCCACTCATTGATGTGAGCATAAGTATTGGGACAGTTGAACATAAGGCAGATATAAAAGATTAAAAGCTATTATTTAGTTGCAGATCCCTTGCGCACAATCACAGCAGCGAGTCTGTGACCCATACACATCACCAGACTCTTGGTCTCATCCTTTGAAAGACTTTTCCAAGCCTTTAATGCAGCCAGTTCCAATTGTTGCTTGTTTTGGGGAGTTTCTGCCTTTACTCTCCTCTTCAGCTGGTGAAATTCATGTTCAATCGGATTTAAATGGGAGATTGCCCAAGTCAATCTAAGACTTTCCATTTCTTTGCCCTGATAAACTCCTTGACTGAACTGGCAGGGTATTTTGGGTCATTGTCCTGATCCAATATGAAGTGCTTCCCAATGAATTGCATTTTCTTGAATATTGGTGGGCAAGATGGTTTTGTACCCTTTCAAATTCATTCTGCTACTGTCATCATACATTGTCATCATTAAAATTGAGAGGGTCTGTTCCAGAGACAGCCATGCATGCCCATGGTCTTACACAACCTCCACCATGCTTTACAGATGAGGCTGTATGCTTAGGACCATTTGCAGTTCCTTTTTTCTCCACACTTTTGCTTTCCCATCACTTAGAAAAAGGTTAATCTTTGTCTCATCTGTCAATAAAACTCCATTCCAAAACTCTACTGGCTCACCTTTGTGCTTTTTTGCAAAATCTAATCTTGCATTTGTATTTTTGGTGCTGGTCAGAGGTTTGCATCTTGCTATGTAGCCTCTGTAATTCTGTGTCAAAATCTCCTGAGGACAGTAGATTGTCAGAGCATCACCCCAGCTTTCTGGAAGCTGTTGGTGATTTTACAGACATCTTTTAGGATTCATTTTCACAGCTTTTAAGATTTGTCTGTCATCAACTGCTGTTGTTTATCTCAGCCGATCAGGTCGTTGTTGGCTGCTGATGTCGCCGGTTGTTTCCAAACTCTTGCTTTCTCCATGCCCTTTGTTTTTTGCTATAGCTCTACATGACTTCCTCTTTTCTTTTAGCATCCAAATTGCTTGCTTTTCTCTCAAAGTCAGCTCCCTCGTCTTCATCCTGGTTTGTGTGTGTCGTCATCAAATGCAAGACTCTGAATGCAGAAGCAATGGATATAACTGATACTACACATTCCCTGCTTTTAATATCTGAAGAAGTAATGGAACAGGACACAGCTGATACTTAGAAAGACCCGTGAGGCAACTGTTCCAATACTTATGCTCACGTCAGATAGGGGGATGAAACCCTAAAAGTGCTGAACTTCTTAGCTGGTAAAACATCTATGTGTTGAATCACCCAATAATAAAATGTGCCATTCTGTCGTTTTGTCTCATATTCATCTTTTAATCATATTTGTAAATGTCTTGACTCCACAGCCAACAGAGCAATTTTGTCTTTACTCTTCCAATACTTTTGGAGGGCACTGTATATATATTCTGTTTATGATAGATTGATATAGGTAGACCACCGTTAAAACAATTGAGGTCGGTATTTATTTATTTTTTAAGAAATTAATACTTTAATACTTTTATTCAGCAAGGATGTATTAAATTGATTAACAGTGACAGAATGGCATTTATAATGTTACAAAGACAAATGCTGTCAAAAAAATCTATAAATTTTGAACTTTCTGATCCTGAAAAAAGGTATCACAGTTTCTACAAAAATATTAATTAGCACAGTTGTTTTCAACATTGATATTAACATTTCTTGAGCATCAAATCAGCATATTAGAATGATTTCTGAAGGATCATGTGACACTGAAGACTGGAGTAATGATGCTGAAAATTCAGCTTTGCATCACAGGAATAAATTACATGTTAAAATATATTCTAATAGAAAACACTTACTTTAAATTGTAATAACATTTCACAATATGACTGATTTATTGTATTTTTGATCAAATAAACACAGTCTTGGCTTAAGACATAAAAAAAAAAAATCTTAATGGTTGTCTAGATATGTGCACCTCAGGGTTCCCATTCTGGCATTTTTTATTAATTTTATGTTTTTAACTGTTTAAAACTGTACCTAGACAAGTTGTATAACGGGGTTGAAAATAAATGCAAACAGCTCATAGCGTTTAGTATAGTAGGCTATATGTATACTTATATACTAGTATAATATGCTTTCTGAGGTTAACACTTCATATTTTCATTGAAAATTAAGCACTTAGTTTCACTGTTTTTTAAAAGCTCCAGGTCTGTACTATGTGCAACTGCACTGTTACTCAACTCTTGATTGAAATGTCACTCTTCCTGTACGTCACATTCATAATATTTAAGTCCATTGTCTCAGAAATGTTCAGAAATCGATTAATCGGTTCCACAGAGTTATTAACCTAAACACAGACTGATGTGTCAGCAGGTCTCTGCTGAGAGATATTGATGTCACTGCTCAAATAATTGTCGTTTCCCATGATAAAAGATCCTGGCTGTTTGATAGAGAGGATTAACTGGTTTTATCTGGGATTAAAGACGGCCCCCGTCTAGGTTTCCTAATGGTTGTGGGTTATATTCAGAGTTTAAGACCTTCTAAAAGCTCTCCATCCGTCGCTTCAGTCTAGAGAGAAGCTCGCTCACAAGTTTGTACACAAGTCCTCAACCGCAGCATGACTGAAATGCTAATACTTGTTTTGAGGAAGCATGCGCTGATATTTGTATTTTAATAAGAAGAAAATCCAGATGAAGATTGTACAATTGGAGATGACATCTGTGGCGGACAAAATGGAGGTATTTTATGCTTTTATTTTACATTTTAGATTTAATTTGACCCTAAACATTTCAAATAGTTTATTATTAGTTTATTCATATTGATCATTATGTGCGTTTGTGCTACTACCGTCTGTTAAAAATGTAAAAAAAAAAAACTGAATCAAATGGTTTTGTCTTGACAGCAAGTGTCAGTCGAGCAGGATGAGTTGTTTTCTCTGGTCAGTAAAGCTCAGCGTGGAAGAATAGATGAACAGCGCTGTTCTTTGGGTCCAACAGCACGCCAACAAGCTCATGCCTACAGCCCAGGTCAGATACTGTGATTAAGATATGAATTAATTGTTGAAGATTCATTTACTTTCACCTTAATCTTTTAAACGATCCTCTTTATTAGTAGTGTTTATTTGGTAAGGCAAGGCAAAGTGAAAAATGTAAAGATTCACCATACTTACACATCTGATCAATCACAGTACATTAAGACAATTGTTTCATATTACATGTTTTCTAAAATATTATATTTAAATATGCAAATGAGGTGTTTTATAATTAAATATGCACTACTTTACATACATCGGCAGAACAGAAATCATTGGATTAAGCCAATGTTTTGTTTCATTTTGTTAGAGTAAAAGATTTTTACAGAGGGGATTTTGGATTTATCACTTAAAACAAAAATGTTTTTAGGAATAAAATGTTATACCAGTCAGATACATGAATGTTAAAGGAACAAACCCCTCTGTAAAAAACCTTTAGAATATATATACAGGAATAAAGCTATAAAGTTTAGTGCTGCTGAAATAGAGCTGGCTCAGTGCAGGAGAAAAAAATCATTTTGAGAAAACGGCCTTTAAATACATGTGTTGTAATTGAAATGTACAGATGCAAATGAGTAAAGTGTAATGTAACAATTAAATGTGTATTTTGGATGTTTTCTTTCCACTAGCCTGAAAGAAGACAAGTTGTGATAGCGAAATTTACCAGTGCATGAATAAACAATGTGATATCTTGCTTTAAAAGTAACATTTACATGTCCTCTGCATGTTCTGCACCAGATCCAGATGATTTTTTCCAGTTCCTGGTCAAGAGCCAAAGTCAACGATTAGACGACCAACGGGTGACACTGAACGCATTGCCAGGCATGGAGGCGTTCACCATCAAAGATCCGAAAGATGGAAATGTACTAAAGACCAACTTTGATCAGATTTGCAGCATGGTCAGCAAAGCTCATGTGAGTTTTCCAAGCAATATAAAACACATACTGTGAAAAAATGATTTTTCAATACATGAAGATTATACTTTTTTTTTTTTTTACAAGAAAATGCTACTGTTTTAAAATATCCGGTTTAATTCAGTGTTACTTTAATTTCTTTGTAATTACTTGTGAAATTTACTAGCAATTTCTGAGTGAAAATCAATCCTAGCTTTTCTCTTTTTTTATCAGAGTGTATATATATATATAAGAAAGGTTTGAGAATGACCTTTTGTTTTTTACCTGTCATGTAGAGTTTCAAGAAACGCAACCCTCCAAAAATGAGCCTGACCCCTGAGGCCCAGGACGCTATGAGAAGATCAAGCTTCAGTCCTCAAACTACTGCTGATACAGACACTTATAACACTCTCACAACCAGATCAGCCTCATTCAACCCTATATCAGACAAGGAAAGAATGGACTATGAAAGTTTTCAAGTGAGCATGAATGTTATATTTCCAGTAGCCTTGGATACTTAAACCATACTTTTTCTCAAAACTTTCTACTAACAAGTATAAAAGCCTGTTATTCTTGTTCTAAATCCACCAGCGTGAGCAGGACCAGCTGTTGTGTCTAGTTAGTCAAGCACAAAGTGGACGTATGGATGAACAACGCTGCTCGATTAACCCTTTATCACCTAGACATATGGATAACAGCCAGTCAGGTAAGTCTGTCATGTGTAATAATTTATCAAATAGCTACAAAGAGCAAACCAATCAGGGCAGTTTCTGTTTCTCTACAACCTGCAAACAGATCAAGATGTCGAGACGTTTTTTAAACTCATTGCCAAAACCCAAAATCGGCAGTTTGATGACCAGCGGGCGACGCTAAACCAGCTGCCTGAGATAAAATCGCCTCGTGGTATGAGTTCTCAGGATTCTGATCAGCTCTTCAGCATGGTCTCCAGAATGCAGGCGAGTAAAATGTTGAGATGTTGCCTTCGTCATTTAAAGGCATTATACTACGTTTGGGGCCAGTAAAGAATAATAAAAAAAAGAAATGAATACTTATATTCAGAAAGTATGTATTATATTGATCAAATGTGAGAGTAAAGACATTTATAACGCTATAGGAGATTTCTATTTCAGATAAATGCTGTTATTTTGAATTATTCGTCAAAGAATCCTAAAAAACGTAACCTGGTTTCTCCAAAAAATTGCAGTATGTTTTATAATACATTGAACTCTTCTATTTGTGATGAATGATAAATTTGTAAAACTATGCACAGCTCTAACAAGGGCAAGGGCCCAAATATAGGCCAGCAAAAAAGAGGCTTATTTTAAGATGTTAATCAACATTTACTAGCACTCTCCTGTTTCCATAATTGGTGGATGCCCAGAAATAGAAACCTTAATAGACTATCATTAATTTAAAAGCACTCTGTGATAACGATGCACTCTTGTATTATTTTAACTCTTTGGCAGGGCACAAGAATAGATGATCAGCGCTGCTCTGCTCCCAAAATCCAGCTGGGGTCTCCTGCCCCCCCAAAGAAGTCTCATTCTCAACCCGTATCGCTGTCTGGATCAGGCTCACCCGCTAAATCATCCCGGAGATCGGGATCATTCAGCCCTGCCTCTGAGGTGAGCAACCACACTGCACAAATCAATCCCGACAGCATCCAACTGTAGCACAGGCAATTCTGAATAAAAATTTCAAATCAATGGATAACCTTTTTATAGGTAATAAACAGAAAACCACTGAAAGTACCACTGAACGTGACAAAGATAGATAGAAGATTTAGTGTGAACAATACACTCATATATAAGGTGAATTTACAGTTTTAATGAAGAAAGATTCGGCAAAATTTATGTTAAAAAAATTAATAAAATAAAAAATAAAACGTGAAGAGTTTATTTGCAAAAACAGATAACTCTGTTTTTTTAAATTTTCAAAAATCATGTTTTTTATTATGTTATCATGTTTTTATTGTGTTAGTTAGCTAGCATTTTTTAGTTATTTTTTACCTAATCAAAATAACCCAACTGTAGTTTGATTGAGATTAATTGGAATGCACAATGAAAAAGTTATCTGTTTTTGCAAATGAACTCTTCATGTTAAGTCTGTGTCATGATGTCTGTTAACACAGGCAGTTTTTACATTGTAGCCAAACTATGTATACAAATGAAATTTACATTGTTTTCTTTCTCTGCATCAGGTACAAAATTGTATTGATCAGGACCAGCTTTTTTCCCTGGTGCATCATGCACAACAGCGCCGAATGGATGACCAGCGGTGCTCATTTGAACCCTTTAAAAAGACTTCCTCCTCTCCAAAGAACCCAAACACTAGTCCCACAGGTAACCAAGTCTGCTTATTATGAATGACCTGCTCATTATAAAAAAGCATCACTGCAATCCTAATGTCTCACACGGTACTGGCTTGTTCCATGCAGCGGAAGATCCTGAGCAGTTATTCAAACTGGTGGCCAACTTTCAGAGCGGACGACTGGATGACCAGCGTGTGACACTCGGCGCATTGCCAGGCATCCAGAACTCCAGCACTGGAACTAAGAGAGAAAACAATAAAACATTAGCCCCTAAAATCACCCTGACCCCCGCGTCACCTGCTGCACCAAAAAAAGTTTGTTCCAGACCTTCCTCTCCCACTCTGAGCGTCAGTGAACCAGACCCACCTGTCAGGCCTACCCCCAGATTGGCCTCATTTTCCCCCGAGAGATTACTGCATGATGACCTGTCTGCGCAGGTGAGGGATTTTGTGTAGCATGCACTGCATCTATTTTTGCTTTTCATCTCTAAAAATTCAACTGAACTTGTTGATATTAATTGGAAGCCCACTTTTGTTTTACAGATATCATTTCAAATTTCCATGTGCTTCCCTCCACATCAGGTAGGTACTGTAGATGACCACAAAAATTGTTTACAGAAGGAAAGTCATTATAATTTCCATACTTCCACACTTCTGAAGTCATATGATGGCTTTTTGTGAAAAACTGACCAGAATATGTCACAATGTTTCAGCTGTCAGTATTATGAAATTCAATGGGACCCAAAGCTTTCAAACTTCAAAAAGGACTGAAAAAAGTTTGAAATGATATGTGGGTCAATTTTCATTTTGTCAATGTTGTCAATTTTCATTTTTGTCATATTCAAAGCATAACAGTGTGGTCACTGTGGCTATGAACTTTTATAGGAGACTATGAATTTTTCTATTTGTATAGAAAAGACTTGCATTTTTATATAAAAACAGAATAGCATTTTGAAGGCCACTGTTATGGCTGGAGGCTTCATGGTGTGTGTATATACCATTTTCAACAGTATTTGCCAAAAGTGCTATTAATTCTTTAAGTAAAACTTAAATACACTTAGGTCAAATTTTTTAAACATGAGGCAACCAGCTTTGGCCAAAAATAAAAAAATATTCAAGTGCATCAACAGTACAAAGTCTAAAGTGTAATGTCTATTTTTGGGTATCTTTCAGACGCATGGACCAAATAACCAGCCATGTCCATTCCCTGAAATCTTCCTCACAATCGGACAACCAGGGGAGGCTATAGTCATTCCTCTCAGCCCTAGGCCTGGCAGACCGCTCTCTCTCAATGTGAACCCACCTGGGCAGCATCACTCCAGGTCTGCGTCTCCTCACAGGTCTCCTGCCAGTCAGGGACACTCGAGACCCTCTTCTCCACACCCAGGAGAGATGGCTAGTCCAATGGGCCCATATGAGGATTACATCTCTCTGAACCAAAGAGTCCACACCACTCAGCTGCAGCAGAATAATGTACGGGACAGAGCAGAGCCGAACAAGGAGGCTAAGAAAGGAAAAGGAAAGAGTAATGGAAAGAAAGAGAAAAAAGAAGGAAACAAAGAAAAAAGAAAATAGGATGCTACGCATGTTCATATATTCTGGTTTCACATCACCTGGACGAATGTCAGTATTACAAATAAGCTTGTTTACTAAATAACTAAATAAACTTGTTGGTTTTTAGAAAAAAGATATTTGCATTTGATTTAATTTGAAAAAAAAAGTTTAAATTAGCATGTTAAAATAAGCTATGTTCACACTGGAAATTAACATACCATTTAGAAATGCATTCTGTATGGTTTTATTTCATGGCTCAGGGTTTGAGTAAACTGACTGACTGAAATGTATTTTATTTGTGTGTCTGTATTACGTGAATGAGTAAATGTAGTTTTTTTATCTGCTGTGATGAATGATCAAATAGGCTTGTGCTGTTTTTGTTGTGTTTGATAATCTCTTGTGAATTTAATAAATAAATATGTATTTGTGTGAAGCTTTATGTCTGTTTCTAAAATTAGCGTTACCTGTTCTGTTTATGTTTCATATAAAATAAATCATCTAATTAGGCTACTGATAATGATCTCCTGCAAATGTACAAGACCTTAAACACGTTTCCACGTGCAAAATTTTCAGTAAACATAATTTAAATTTTTTAATGTGAAACAAATTACAAGTGAGTACACCAAGCAACACATAAGACTGTGCACATAGGCTACCCTAGAACAGACTTTTCAGCTGCTGTATCTCATTAACTTCAATCACAAATACCTACTTGTGGATTTACAGCTAAGAGTGAAGAGTTTTCAAATGTAAAATCTTGACTGGAACTTGATAATGACTGATAAAGCACTTATTCCCACATCTGAATAACCTGCTGTCATTCTGTCTGTCTTTCTCTTATTCTACGCTCCAGTAGATTACAAGCTGTTTCAGAGCAGCTGCAGCATCTGTGTGAACTCACCTGCAGTAAATCATCCTGCTTTCTCTCACTCTCTGAACCCTCGAAATACCTTTAAATTTACAAACAGCCCCAAATCAGAGCTCGTTAACTTGTAAAATGTTAAAAATCCTGAACAAACGGATTTTGAAAGTTTTAAAACATTTGAAAGACTTGTGATAATACAGAACATTAGAAAGACACACTCCAAAAAGTGTTATTTCACATGTGTTTTTATACACTTCTATTGTTTTATTTAAATTTTTAGTATAGGCCTGTTTTGCACCAGGGATCGGGTTCAGGGTTTTTATGCACAAGGGACAGGGGTTTTTTTTCTACTTTTTTTTTTTTTTTTTTTCCAGCATTAGCAGTAGGTTTTTTTCATTGCTCTGACAGTTCAATCTGCTATTGTTCTTTCATATCATGCTCTTCTGCGACAGGAAGTGGCATTTATGGGCTGCTCTATTTGTATTGTTTTCTCTGCACTATGGGAGAAAGCGACTCTGAGAATATAGCCATTCATTACAGCATCATCGAGCGATGAGTATCACGAAGCCATAACCCTTGCTGCGTCTTTTCTTCATGATCACCGTTGCTCTGGTGGCTTCTCCAAAAGCAGAAAATAGGGAGCCCAGCTCCTCACTGCCCAAGCTGTATGGCATGTTTTGGACATAAAGACTGAAGTCTTTCTTTTGGGGAGGTTTGGAGCTGCTCTTTTGCTCTGCCTGGTGTTCCTCATATGTCTTAAAATGAGCAGCATGCCATCCAGCTTCTTAATAACTAATTCAGCCTCGAGTATGGCGTAATGGATGAAACCATAGCCTTTCGGTTCACCGTTTCTGTCACACACCACTCTGCTCGACAGGATTTCCCCGAAGCGAGACAAAGTCCTGGATAAAGCAAGGTCATTGATGTCCCTTGCTAGGCCCTTAATAATTATATTACCGCTTACACTTTTTCTCAGCGTGGAATCAGTTTCGCCCCACATGATACGGATCGGTTTGCCTACGAGCTCAATCAGAGCTTTGAGGGCGTTTCATGCATGTTGACTGTGTGCCAAATTAACATAACAAAACCCACGAGACAGGTTGGTTTTGCTGTCTCTGCACAACTGCACGAAACAGATGGGTCCAAAATGGCCAAAATGTTTTATACAACACTTGTAGCCTACACTTTGCACATGTGGGTGCAAATCACCCATGAACAAATAGCCATTCGACACCATCATTTTGACTGTTTTCAAAGAAGATTGTAGTCCTTACAAAGCGAATCACTGTGTAGAACTCATTTGTGTGGAACTCACAATGGCTGAGTACATCGGAAATGTGCGTATAATCGCTGTGTCGCAATTGCTGTATGCCTAATTAGGCTACTGAAGCCTAATCAGAAGTAGTTCATACACTGACCGCATCTTTTTATTAGGCTCTGAACGTTCTAAAAATTCCAAAGACATCCCACCATTATCACGTCGTTAGCCGTGCAAAAATAAAAAAATAAATAAAAATAAAAAAGTCACGTGCTAATATAATTAAAAAAAATAAACATAATTTATTGTTGCAGCACCAACACACAAATATGGGTTGATACACACACAGGACGTGAATTAACTACACAATATTACACAATATAATAACACACATAGGCATGATATAGGGTCTTCGCAAAATGACTGACAGCAAAGTCCCTTTCAAGGAAAGTCTGTTCACTCGGCGGCCATATTTGCAACGCCTTCAGGCAGCTCAGACAAGACCAAGTCCTATCTAAATGAATGGGGGAATCCTGAAATCTCAAAAACGGCTCGCTGAACTCGCGATTAAATTACATATTTCAAATCAGCAATAAAATCTGAAATGAACTGCCCCATGAATGTTGTTTCTTATGCTCAAATAGCGTTTAAAAAGCTTATTTTTCAGGCTAGACCAGCCAGTGCGCATGCGTAGCTCCAACGCGCTTATGACTGCGCACGCGCAGCTGCTGGTCCAGCCCCAGGTTTCTATGGGAACCGGAGCTTCTAACGGCCGCTGCAGTGACGCAATGACTTTACCAATCAACGATTGGCTCTTTCATTTAGAAGGCGGGACTATCCCGCCATATTGCGCGTTGCACTTTCTCCCATTCATAAGTATAGGAGTGAACTGTCTTTGTATTTCTATAGTCTTTACTGACAGCTAAACTGCACGCTCCAGCTATTTTCAGTGTTGATGTTAACTGTGAGAAAAGAGTTTGCTACGTATATTCAGTTTAACATCATTAAAGCGTGCAAATATCATTCAACTGAACTGTGTGTGTATATGCACTTACTGTACATTATCTTCTTGTTCCGTCTATGCAATTAATTCAGGCCCCTGAATGAGCGGGGTTTTATAGCGTATTTAATTAAACTACACAGGTAATATTAATGGTATGACCCTTGTGGCCAATATGATGATTTAATATCTGCAAATACAGTTTATTAAAAATATACTTTTAAGATTTAAAGTAGGGCTTACACTACAAGTACTCCTTCAAAACAATTAAGCGCACTTCTTTTTCCACAAGTGAAACTATCAACAATTTTTTCTACAGTTACTTCTCTAATAAAACATTTTTCGTTGCAAAGTCTACAATAAAGCTCACTCCAGAATAATGGCTCTCTTACATTGCCGTCCATTAAAAACGCCCTAATCCTGGAGGCTCCCCCTAGAGGAGAAGCACTGACACAACCTCAAGCCTCTGTCAGAGGAATTGACAGCCAATAGGAATCGACTTCACTCAGAAAAGGCGGGGCATTTGTACTCTACGTTCCCAACACATTGTGAAAGTATTTGTTTTGTCAAAAATAACACTGACTTTTTCAAATTATTAAACGGATTTTCTCTGGCTAAGGAAAATGCCAACGCTTAGCGGAAAGGCAGACGTTTTATTCGTATGTATTTGTGTTTTTAAGTCGGTTTTGTGACATTTAATAGAGTCTTTTCCTAGCTAGCTGTGATTAGCTTGCTAACTCTGAGAGTATTTTTGTAAAAAAATAATGTTTTAGTATTTTATTTACTAACATCTGTGATTTATTACCTGTCAAACACGAACTGAAGTATTGTTGTGTCGTTGCATTGATTACCATTGTGTTTAATAATAGACTGAATGGATAACAGTAACGTTAGTTAGCTTACATGATTAGCAGTAAGTTACTAACTATATATGTGAAGTTAAATAACCATTTTAATCGAACAAATATGATTCAGCTCGAAATACTTCTAGGTCCCTAACGTGAGTTTATCTTTTTGAGCTTGCATTCATCGTTGTTCATATAGTTAATAGAGTCATGCGTACATTGCAGGAAGATGATGATTTGCCTTATGAAGAGGAAATCATCAGGAATCCGTATTCAGTCAAGTGCTGGATGCGTTACATTGAGCACAAGCAAAATGCTCAGAAATCAGTGCTCAATATGATCTATGAAAGAGCTTTAAAAGAGCTGCCCGGCAGGTATGTGCATGTCATCTTGTTTTCTCTTATAATGAAACCCCTGTGCTTGGTACCTAAAATAGATTTGCTTCTTTTCTTATGTATTTCTCAGTTACAAGTTGTGGTACAACTACCTGAGAGAGAGAAGGAAACAGGTGAAAGGCAAATGTGTCACAGATCCAGCATACGAGGAGGTGAACAACTGTCATGAGAGAGCACTTGTGTTTATGCATAAGGTAAAGTTGAAGTTTCTTACATTTTCCCGTTTGTATAGCAGTGGTACTGTGTGACTGACAACATCACGTGTGATTTGACGGTTGCACGTTTATAGCAGACTGAAGGTTAACTTTTTTTTTTTTCACGGTCTCCTCAGATGCCGAGGATATGGATCGACTACTGTCAGTTCATGGTGTCTCAATGCAAAATTACACGGAGCAGACGGACGTTTGATAGGGCGTTGAGAGCGCTACCCATTACCCAGCATCCTCGCATCTGGCCCCTGTATCTTCGCTTTGCCCGTAACTTGCCTCTCCCAGAAACAGCTATTCGTGTTTACCGCCGGTACTTAAAGGTAAGGGTTGGATGTTATGCTTGTAACCAAAAACACATTTTATTGTCTATATTAGTTTATGTGTCAAACTTTGTGCTTAAGGTGTAAATTATTAAAGCTATCTACACACTTCCTTTTCCTCTGTCCTTTTTGTAGCTGTCACCTGAGAATACAGAGGAATACATTGATTACCTGCGTTCGGTTGGACGTCTGGATGAAGCTGCGATCCGGCTGGCAGCTGTGGTCAATGATGAAAACTTTGTTTCGAAAGAGGGAAAGTCCAATTATCAGGTCAGAAATTCCAGATTTTACGTTTTTTAATGAGTTTGTCCACCTGTACATCTGGAGTGTAAATACACTACTATTTACAAGTTTGGGGTTGGTTACAATTTTAATATGTATATTTTTGAAAGTAGTCTCTTATGCTCACCATGACTGCATTTATTTTATCAACAACAAAGTAAAAACAGAAATATTTTGAAATATTACTACAATCTAAAATAACTGCTTTCTATATGAATATATTTAAAATATAATTTATTCCGGTGATGGTAAAGCAATCATTACTCCAGTCTTCAGTGTCACATGATCCTTCAGAAATCATTCTAATATAATCTAATATTTGTGCTCAAGAAACATGTTATTTTCAGTGTTGAAACAGTTCTGCTTAATATTTTTATGGAAATCGTGATATGTTTTTTCAGGATTCTTTGGTGAACAAAGTTCAAAAGAACAGCATTTGTATGAAATAAAAATATTTTGTAACTTTTTCTAAACTGTCACAAAATAGCCTAAGATGCTGACATGGCGTTAAATAAAAATATACTATTACTACTTTGTCACTTTTTATGAGATTAATACAGCTTTGCTGAATACAAGTATTAATTTCTTAAAAAAGCTGACCTCTTACTGACCCCTCACTCTTAAAACTAAAATCTTTCTGACCCCAAAATGTTGGACAGTAGTGTATTGGACACAGATTTATCTTAATTATAGTTCCTAACTAAATGATGCATATTCAAAGTGATGCAGTCTGAAATTGGTCAACAACATTTTATTTATTTTTTCCGGCATATTCATGCTTGAAGACAAAAATGTAGGTTGCAGATCTGGATTTGGTGGCTTAAAATAGGTCAAGAATTGTATTTTGGATTAGAAAAAAAGATTAACTAATACATTAGTCATTATTATAGGAATTATAATTGCTTAGGTCCCTAATCAATTCATTGAATTGTCATTCTAAGAGTAATGCATCAAAGTGGCTTCATGCCACTAATGTCCATCCTATTCTCTGTCTCCATTCATGCATTAATTTAGTTTTGTGAAACATTCACATACTGTGCAGAATGTACATATTTTTTCTTGTAAAATTTAATTACAGCTCTGGCACGAGCTCTGTGACCTCATCTCACAAAACCCGGACAAGGTGACTTCACTGAAGGTGGGAGCGATTATCCGAGGAGGTCTCACTCGCTTTACTGACCAGCTTGGCAAACTCTGGTGTTCTCTGGCTGATTACTACATCCGCAGTGGACACTTTGAGAAGGTAAAACTACAAATATACAAAATCTAAGACGCCTCTGAATATTAAACTAACCCTTATCATGCACAAATTGACACCGTTATCTTGTTTTTTCAAGGCTCGAGATGTATACGAGGAGGCCATCCTAACCGTAGTCACTGTGCGAGACTTCACTCAGGTTTTTGACAGCTATGCGCAGTTTGAGGAGAGCATGATCGCTGCCAAGATGGAGACCACGTCTGAACTGGGACAAGATGAAGATGGTGAGAGAATTTTCCTTGGAAGACCTTGTAGAAAATATTCCTTGATGTTGGTCTTAGAGAAATTCTGATTTCCCCACTCTAGATGACATTGACTTGGAGTTACGATTGGCCCGTTTTGAGTTGCTGATAACTCGCCGGCCGCTTTTACTGAACAGCGTGCTGCTGCGTCAGAACCCTCACAACGTTCACGAGTGGCACAAGAGAGTCAAACTCTACGAGGGCCAACCACGACAGGTTGGAAAGATCATTTCCATCTTTAAATCGATTGATATTTGTGACCCTGGACCACAAAACTAGTCTTAAGTCAGTGGGTATATCTGTAGCAAAATTATTGATTTTTCTTTTATGCCAAAAATCATCAGGATATTAAGTAAAGACCATGTTCCATGAAGATATTTTGTAAATTTCTTACCGTAAATATATCAAAACTTAATTTTTGATTAGTAATATGCATTGCTAAGAACTTAATTTGAACAACTTTTAAGGTGATTTTCTCAATATTTTGATTTTTTTGCACCCTCAGATTCCAGATTTTCAAATAGTTGTATCTCGGCCAAATATTGTCCTATCCTAACAAACCATACATCAATGGAAATTGCATTTCAGATGATGTATAAATCTCAATTTTGAAAAATTGACACTTAAGACTGGTTTTGATTTGATTTTGATTTTATTGATTTATAATAATGTGGACAATCCCTTTTTATTAAAAAAGAGCAGCTTTAGCCTCTACGGCTAATTTCC
>JAFVLL020005145.1:35602-111955 GCA_021397915.2 Tor tambroides | reverse complement strand
TTAAATGATAATTTTGCTACAGTTTTTGCTTGGACATGTTAAACATATCTAATCAATTTGGGTAATACATTTTCATTTTAATTTTGCAACTTATATGTTTTTAATATGCATATTAAAACTAGTGTAGAAAATGGCAAATTTAAATTATATAATTGAATTTTCATTTTCATTTTGCACTAAATGTTGCACATATGTACGGGAAAATGTAAATTTATATACAGAAATACATTGCCATTTTACATATTGCATTGCCATTTTGCATATTACATTGCAAATTGAATTTTGCTACACATATGCTTCCATACTTAGCATCCTATTTTTACTCACATATTGTAACTGGACAGGGAAAGTCAGTTGTGGAGGGTTTTTAGGAGCTAATGGTTACACGGTTACTGTGCATTCATTTACACTAAAAAACATCTGCTCCAAACTGCTGTTTTCAATGGCGGTTCTATCTGCGTTCCTGGACCGTTAGCTTAGCATCACTTTGTCTCTGTGTTTTTCTCCTGTTGATTTGCTTTGATAGTGGGTCCACCGGGGCTCAGGCTGGCCTGTCTCATCAATTCGTTTTGCCTTTCATTGTCATCACAGGAGCTTTCAAAGAGCGCCGGCCCACCAATCAGACCACAGACATTGTGCCAAGCTTAATCAGCTTTGTTAGCATTTCTGTGTTTCGGTCACAGGCCTCAGATACACAGAAACTTTATTAGTAATATGATAAATAAATAAAAATCACAGATATAACCCATACACCAGGATGGTGACTCAGACACTTTAATGCCACTATGAGGATTGATTAACTTTCCATTGCAAAAGTAGCTCTAAAGAACTATGTCAAACTAATAATTTGCACTTTAGCCAATGCATTAGTCTTATAAGGCAATTAATTTTGCAATTTTCAATCTACATGCGTTTCATAGTTCTCAGAGCTGACGCAATAAGAGATACATTTCATAACATCTTAAGCCAAAGACTAAGAACGGGTATATATATATATATATATATATATATATATATTAATTGATCTCACCCATCTCTATCTAATACATATCAGGCCACATGAACATAAAACTCACACTGGCACATGGAAAACCGTTTTTCTTATTTGTGTAATTATGGACCGATCTCTAAGTTAAAAGTGTGAAAGAAGGTCCTGGCACAACGAAAGCTGTCTATGTCAAGTACTTTACCTTGAGTGGATCATTTCGGGCATTGAGCATCCCGTGCGTCTGACACATACTGGATGCTGCATGCTGATGCGAGCAATGTGCGGCCCTATCTTCCTAATTACCAGAGACATCGCGCTGTCAGCAGTGTCGTGCCAGACTAGAATCTCCTCCGAGGGGTGACAGCTACCATGTCAGGCCTTTTGCAGAGACGTGAACGCCGTCGTCCCAAGATAAAGAGAATTAAAATCCCGTCAAGGCCTCATAGAGGGTCACTTGGGCCAAAACAAAAGAGTGGTGATGGGGGACTTTAATTACCTTGTGTTGTTGTTTGCCTTAGCGTTCCATAACAGAGCAAACTTAATTAGTTGTCTCAGGATGTGGTCTCATGGAGAGCAGCACAAGTGTCAACACAAAGTTTAAATGGGAAAAAGAAGGGCAGAATGCCGTAAGTATTAATTTAAATGTGATTATGCATCTTCAATTTGCATTCCAGATACTGGTGCCTGAAGGGAAATTAGAAAGAGTGTGTATGTGTATGTATGTGTGCGCAAGGTGCGTGAATTGCCGGCAGGTTACCTTACTCGTATCATTGATGGAGAAACAACTATGTTATTGGTTCATGCTTTACCATGACAGCTAGACTGATATATTCAACAATATCGGTCACCTCACCTCTCAAATTTTATTCTCAAGTCTATATTTTCCAACAATTAGTTTACAGTATAGACAGCCATTAGCATTTAGCATACATTATGTAAAAGCTGGTGCCAAATATGAACATGGACATGATATATTCCAATTAAATAACTTAAATTTTGGTTTGTTCCTCACACAGCGTTATGGTTTTGCTTCAGAAGTGCATGGGTCGAATGTCCTGCTTATATTGCGCTTTTGTTTTTTTTTAGGGGGGGAAGGGTCTCTTCCTTTAAAGTTGTCTCCTCATTTATCTCACCACCTTCTTCTTTTTCATCCTTTTTTTTTGTTGTTGTTTAGTCTTCAGCATCTCAGACTATTAATTCCAGTGAGGAATGTCCTCATATTGGCTGGTGCTCAGAACAAAGCGCTTCAACACAGCATGAAAAATGACACCTCCACCTGTTCTACCTCCACTTCCACAACTGTGAATTATGGGTAAGTTTCTGTGCCAATGCATATGAGTAACCACCAAGAACAACATATACCAGATGTAGTTTTAAAAGATACCAGTGTTCCTTCCATTAGCACAGATCCTCAGCCTTTTTTAATAATGCATCTTCAGTTGATCTGATGAGGAACTATTTGATGAGCATATGTTTGCAGCTGTTCTGTATCTTGCCTTGTGACACATTGCTTGTTATAGTTGTGAACCATGTAAGTATGTAGGGCAAGGTGGAGGTTCCCCTGAGATTTTATAGAAACATGCATTTTATTTCCAACTTTATTTAGGATGATTTAGATTTAGGAGAGAAAAAAAGTTGGAAGAGTACAGAGCTAAAATAAATAAATAAATAAATAATAAAAAAAGAATGGTCTGTTCAAAATGATTAAAGCACTTATTTTAATGTTTTTGGACATTTGTTGTTTGAGGAGAAAAGTTTCTGAGACAAAGTTTGGGGTCTGTCATATTTATTGAGAGAAATTAATTCTTTAGCAATTACGCATTTCCAATAAATGCTGTTCTTTTGAACCTTATAGTCATCAAAGAATCCTGGAAAAAAAAAGATTTTTGAAGGATCATGTGACACTTAAGGCTTGAGTAATGGCTGCTGAAAATTCAGACTTGCCATCACAAATTAAATTAAAAAACAAACAAACAATAACAACAACAACAACAAAAACAGTTATTATTAATACAAATGTTTCACAATATCACTTTTTAAATGCATCTTTACTGAAAATAAAAGACTTTCAAAAACATTCAAAAAAATGTATATTTTATGGATATTTTCACTTACCGTATTTTTTTTTTCTTAACTTTAAGCAACATTTAAGCAAACATGGTTGATTTTGAAATGTCTCAATATAGGTCTGAATCTCTACTTTTTTTTTTAAATTAGTGTTAAACTCACGTTAAACCAGCTATAAGAACAGCCTGTATATTTTCTTTGAGCATTGAACAGGTGTGCTTAATGCTGCACTCAAGAGTGTAACAAACTGTTCTTCTGTTCAGAATTATTCCTAGAATCTCACAGGCTCTAATATGCTTTGCTTTGACTAATGCATAAACTGTGACCTAAAAGAGCTACACTAAAAGGTACAGGTCGAGCTGCATTAGAGAGAGCATAATCTCGGCATATATTTAGGAATTGATTTGGCAGTGCCGGGCATTGCTGGTCTTTGCTAATGGCAATAATTCTTTGGATAGGATTCATATGTCTACTTCATATTAAGTTTCCTCACTGCTTACTGACCTTTTCATTTTCTCTGGCATATGCGATTCTTCACATCTATGGACTTGTCAGGATTCATTATCTTCTGACTGCTGCTTTGTTAGGAGAGAGAGCATCTTTTACTGAGCAGATGTGTGTGTACTGGCTGTCGTTTATAGTCTGTAAAACAAAGACATAAAAAATAGAAGCCTGGGGTGGCACGGGAGCACACCCTGTTTGTCACGGATCACTGCTGTGTGTGTTGAGTGACTGGGAGGAGATGCTGTCATAATAGCCCTCAGGTTCAGCGGTTTTGCCTCCCCATCATAGCAAGCGCAAATCATTTAGCTGATAAATGGATTCATAGATGGATGAAAAGGCATCTGTTTGCTAAGACAGAATAAGCTTTGTGTCCAAATTCACATGCAAAAATGTCCAAAGTAGAATCATAGTGCATTGATTTTTGAAGACTGAAACTGTCTAGCTAAAATTTCACAGCCTTTTTAAAATTTGATACTAAAAATTACTCTTTGGTGCTGTTTAAACATTGGTCTAGTTGTTTGAGGATCATGACTGGCTCGACAGAGCTACAACCAATGGCATGAGTTTGCGGTGAGATCCATTTGTCCAACTAATGGACTGAACAAGAGGAAACCTCTTTGAAAACAGTCATTATTTTTCAGTTGGATCATTTTAGCAATACAGACATTATATTCCTAGTCTTTAAAGGCACAATGAAACTTACAACATGGGACGTGCTGTACATACGGATTATCAAAAAAAAAAAAAAAAAAAAAAATGTAGGGTTGGGCTTGATTCTATGCATCATTATTGATTGGATTTTGCCATGTGGAAGATCCAGTAATTTTGATTAACCATTATGCGCCAGATTTACTAAACAGGGCATATTAGCGCTAGAGCACAATTCCATAAAAGCGCCGATGGGAGGGGACAATTCTGCAGGTGTTTTACTAACAATGGACACATTAAAGAGCACAGATGGAGCCAGATCATTTCCATAATGACCAGTGCAATCTACCAAGAGCAGCGCAAATTACCGCCTGCTTTAAGACAGGCTTTTTTTTTTGCTGTTAAATAATGGTGCAAATACCAGTAATTTGATGAGTGCAAACATTAGTAAATCGCGTTGTGTGATTCATTTTAATACTCTTCTCCCATAAATTTTATCTAAAAGAGAAACTTCTACAACTGCATATTTAATAAGGTCAGGCGGAAAAATTTACTGTGTCCACGCCTTTCCAGCACTAATTCTTCACTGCGAGTCTTTGACAGTACACGCAGTACTTCTTACAGTACAATTTTAATACCAAAAGACGATTTGCGCTGGTGCAAGCTGTTAGTAAATCTTGCCCTAAGTGTTCTAAACAGTTTTTTTTTAATTAAACATATATAGATGAGTCGCTCACAATAAGATCTAACCTGCATTTAGCAAAGGGTTAATTTTTCATTTCATGCTAACGTTAAGGTTATTAATTTAGCTAGTTGCTAATTCTAATGTGAAAACAGTACATGGCAAATGAGTCTGTGGGGTCAATACAACACTGATGTAATCTCTTGCTAAATGCATGTAATTTCCAATAGGCATTGAAGCACATACTGTTCTTGCACAGCAGAATGAGCTCAAAGACATCAGGTATGTTTTTAATGGAAGTCGTTTTCTAAATAAAGACAGCGAGACAGGCAGACAGACTGATAATGCACTTTACACTCGGGCTACAATATTTTCGAAGGGTTTAGAGATTAACCTTTTGAATGTAATGTTGGGAATATGATGCCCCTCCTCTACCCGGGCAGAGCGAGTTCGACTTCTCTAATTAGCTGCCTGACATTTCACTTAATCCAATAAAAAAACAACGTGGCTGCTGTGAGATGATCTGATATTGGTAATTGGAACTTTTTTTGCTGCTGTTGTCCATCTCTTTTCTTCTGTTGGTTCATTTTGATGCCTGTGGAGATATCATTAAAAATTTCTGCCGCAAAACAAGGCACGGTGCTTCTCAAAGGACACACGGAGGGAATTTTCCTCGTCTGGTGTAATCAAGGTCTCACCCGAGCATGCACCAAAAGGCCATGAATGCAGATTCTCATTCCTTCACACTGAGGCGTATCGGCTTTCGGCTGCTTTTGTTGCAGCTGTTTGATGACATGGGTTTTTCAGCGCTCGAGTCAGTGCAAGGCTACGATTACTTCCTGTGTTAGCATCTTTGTGGTGTGGTGTGTCACCTTGGTGCTCAAAACAAGGTCATTCTGTTTGCCTTTTATGAAGCTGACGACATCACTTCCCATTAGTCCGTGGAGCAGTTTCTTCATGATGGCATTTTTGACTGAAAACATTTCATATACTACACATTAGCAATATTGCCAAACCTGCACTGTTATGGACTTCACAGTGGATTACTAATAAGACTTTATCTTATTTAAATAAATTTGGGAAATCTGCTTGGTTGTTAATGACTTGTAAAGTTAAGCAGTTCTTGCACAGTTCAGATAGTGATGCTTGTTAGTTGCCCCAGTGTTTAAGCCTTAGCTAGAAGTCTGTCTACAGAGCTTACGGCGGACAGGCACCCAGAGAAAAAGCTCTGAGCTAAATGAGCTTGGCACAGAAAAGCACTGTGCAAAAGACCAGACTTTATTTCTCCCAGAATCCTCCTTCTCATTAATTAATACCTGCCCCCAAGCTACTGATATATACAAACAAGAAGGAACGCACATGAAATGCGGCTGCAAATTGAAGCAAATACAAGATAAGAGATGGAAATGAATTTCCATCCGACATTATTTTGAAAAATAAATATTGTACCACGCATTATGAATTTTCATGAAATTCTTAATTGGCTTAGAAGCGGGAAACTGAGTTACTATTGTGTTTAATTTCAAGGGGCTACTGATATCAGTGTCCAACTGAATTTATTCAGCTGCAAATTATTTTACCCCAGGCAAATATTACCAGAGTCCAAAATAAACCGTTTTTCAAATTCTGAAATCTGACTGAATGATCCACAAAGACATTTTTAAAAAGCAGTATATTTTATTGTGTTTTTGTTTGTTTATTTAATACAAATAAGTGTTTATTGAACACCAGTGTTACCATATTGGCATTTTATAAAAGCAGTAGGCTATGAAGAGTGTTTGTTACAGTGATTTCACTAAATATTTAAATTATATGTATATATTTAGTTATATTTTTATTATTTATTATTTTATATATTGTAAATTGGTTTAAAAAATGAAAATCATTGTGGATTTTCCAAAGCATAAAATTCTACTTGTGTATAAAAGTTACACGGATTGACTCGGGTTTGTTCTTTTCAACAATCAACCTCTTTTTGCTGATCTTTATATTCCAGGCCACCTGGAACCAGGACTCTTTGTTCAGACAAGCAGAAACTACTGTCGTTAATGGCCCAAAAAAACCTGCATTATGCAAAGAGAGATGATGTTTACGTTATAAGCCGTGTCTGTCATTTTAGTAAAGCTGCTCTCGTGTATAAACCTGCCTGTAGGTTCCTCTGGCCTGGCGCCTGGAGCAGCTGAACTGTGCAGAAGTGCCATCGCTGTGATTCAGAGCATCCGCGCGCTCACTGCCTGCCTCGTGCCTGACGGCTACCTCTGCGCTTTAATCTCTCTGAGTGGTGGGAATGTGAACTAATGAGATAAATTAAGAATCATTAGCCCGGAGCTAAACTTTAAAGATATCCTCCATGTTCAGCAAAAAAAAAAAAAAAAAAACACAGATCCCTTCAACCCAAAGCAGCGGTGTACAAGAGGCGGGTGGGAATGAGAGGCGATAACCAATACTATGGATGCACGCTGCAGATTTATGATACATTATATAAATATATTTCTTCGCCACAGTGTTTGATGATTGTAATAAAAACCCCATCTTTGTCAACGCAAAACCTCAACGGAGCAGCTGTTTGAACGTACCATGCATATTTACTCCCATGGCGTAGCGATGACAAAAAAACATGTAGACGTATCTATTAATAAGAGAATTTTGTTTTTAATGTCATAGATCACATAGAATATAGCTTTAGGCAATAGCAACTCATCCATACTGTGTATGCTTTGTTTCTCGTGTGTGTGTTGTGAATGCATGTAGAAAGTCTCATTCAATTAGATTTACGCATTAGACTTTGATGGCCAAAAATACCCCTGTTCACTAATACTGCAATCAGTCTCTCTTCATGCCTACTGAGTGTAATTAGACAATAATGAGGAAACTGCTTTTTGCTGGATCTCAACTACGTGTTGACCTCAGCAACTTATAGTCCATTAGACAGCAAATAGCTCACAAGGCTGACATAATAAACCATGCCTTCCACTGCGGCTGAAGACTGAAGCATTGCATGCACAGGCATTGCTAGAGAATGTCCTGAATTGGGAAAACGTCCTGAAATTGGGGGCCTCATGTGATCCCGGGAAAAAAGCATTGTGGGATACAGTATAGTATTTAGTATGTTCTGTTGTATTCAGTGTTTAACATGAGCTCCCTTTATATGTAAACACACACATATACATATAAACAAATATTTAATTTTACTTAATTATAGTAGATATTTCACTAGTGCCATTCATTTATTTATTTATCCTCTGGAGAGTTGCTAATGATTTTTTTTTCTTCTTTTTTTCATGATATCGTTTTCCTGTGATTAGTCACATGGCATTTGCAGCTCAAGTGATTGGCTCATAACATCCTGGCATAATTAAAATCGGCATACATACTATATACTGTATAAATATAGTATGGTAGTATGCTATTCCAAACACTAACGGTGCGTTCCAAACGGGATATATCGCCCTCCGAAGGGCACTTCGGAGTGAAAATAATCATGGCCACCATATTGAAGGGTCGTTCCAAACCGAAGTGCTCAAAACTAGCCACTTCAAAGGGCCCTTTGGAATGAAGGATTTCGAAGGGTACAACTGATGGACACTTTGGCCCCCCATGATGCACAGATTCTTTGCATGATGACGGCACCTCAGTATGGGCGCGGGATGATGACGCAAAAGGGCACTTCAAGAAACAGTTGTTTGGTCCCCTACACCCTTCAACCCTTTGAAGCTCTCACTCCAGAGGGTAAACCCTTTGAAGGGATTAGGGCATAGGGATGAGCCCTTCCGAACGGAACGCAGGGTAAGTCAGTGTTGACAGGCAGAGACTGTATTTAGTGCCAGTGTAAGGTCTATAATGTTTAGTGAAACACACTATAGCTCTCTCATGCACACACATCGACGGACGAGAAGGCATCCACCGGTGCTTGGCTCTCACATTCAGGAGCAATAAAAAAAATAACTTTAACTAAAGGTATAAAGGAATAAAAAAAGAAACAAACTGAGACGAGCGACAAGCAGGGAAGTTATTTCTATCTGTGTGGCTTCGGGTTAAAGCTTTCTTAAGAACCTTGATGTCTCTTGAAGACGTTGTTCGTGTAAATGAAATAGACTGAACCGTGGCAGTGCGCTGATCACGGAGAATCGGCTCAGTAGAAAATAAAAAGTGCTTGTGTCACACACCACAGCAAGATCTTAGATGCAACTGCCGTGCTGTGTATTGTTATTTGTTGTGGTTGTGTCAAGTGTGTCGGCATGTCAAACTCATCACTATGTTTGGGAGAGAAAAAACAAAACAAAACAAAAAAAAACCTTCATTTAGATATGAACACAGTGCTTCTCTTTCACTTTCTCACAACAAACTGCTTTTTTTGCTTTCTCTTTTTCCCGGGTACTGATAAACCCACTGTGCGGAAAATAAAGAATGAAACGATGAGAGAGAGAGAGAGAGAGAGAAAAAAAATTCTAAGAGTGTATCCTTTGAAGGAGGAAAACAGATGCACAGGTAGAACAATGAATAAATAAAGCAAGAAATTAATAAATAAATAATGGAACAGACACGATTGTGTCTTTATGGCTGATGAGAGAAGTTTTTTTTCTCACTCCCTGTGGTAGCTGTGCAGGTCGACCTGTGTTTAACACACACCGCAGGCAACACTTTCTGATGACATAAATAGCCGATCATGAAAATGCTTTTCTTCCCCTTGGGCTTTTTTCTGTTTCTTTTGTGATTGTGGCAGCTCATTTTAGTCACAATGCAGCAAAACTTTGGCAACATAACATATCACTGGAGTTCGTTTACGAGGAGAGCTTTTTCATTACATTGCTGTGCCTGGAAATAGTTCAAATCCCAAAGTACACTGTGTGGGCAGGGAACCGTTCTAATAACAAATATATAGACATATATATTCATATATTCATTGTTTATATTCTCATATTCCATGATGTGAACAGAGTGCACAAGGTCATTATGAGCATTATAAGCTTAACTGGATGGATAGATTGCGATACCAATGGTGCTACGACTGAGCTCCATTTGACATAGAAAATACAAAAATGTTCCAAAAAACTGGTGAGCTCCCTCGATGGGAACCTTTGTGCTGCTGATGCAAAGGTTGTTTCAAAAGCTAGGTTTCATTATGCTGACTTTTAAGTTCCCTTCGTTTTGGTCGTATTCAAAGACAGCAAATATAAAACACTGAAGAATGCATTGCAACAAGCTCAGTGAAAAAATATATCCAAGATGTCAGATGACATGCGAAAAATGTTGATTCTATAACTCTTTAACTTTTAATATTCAAAAGTATTGATATGCATATAGATATGCATGTAAAATATTGGTTTGTTCCTCTTGCGTCAAACTTTGAGTATACAACTCAAGACAGTGAGGCAACTCACTAGTTTTTGGAACAGTGCGAAAGTCATAGCGAAAGTTTTTAAATGTGGCAGGTTTTATGCATTCAGAGAAAGAATAGAGAATATGACAAAATAGATCCATGACTTCACAAATTCCTCAGAGGGAACCTCTTTTTGGTCCTTTTTATGCAATGCACAGCATGTTCTTTTTCTGAATTCTTCCAACCCTCTGCAGTACAAATGACCTTAAACAGACTAGACAGCATCACTAAATGTTCACAAAGGATTTTCTGCCACTGCTCATCAAATCAAAATAGAGCAAGAAGGCTAAGGAGAAAAAAAAACAAACAAAAAAAAACACTTCAATGAACCCAAACAATGAGCATTTTTGTAAAATTAGCTGCCCATAAAACAGTCTTTGCATTGTAAAAAAAACTACGCAAACTGTAGTCATGTGTGGCTGTTTTTTTAGTTTTGTTTCTTGTAGACAAAAACAAGTTGCTTAGCAAGTAGTGAACATGTCATGTAAGCAGTCTTTTCCAACACGTGTTTCAAACAACATAACCTGTCCAAACGTACAGCAACGAGGCGAAGCAGAAAGCGAGAGCGGAAGAGTGAACCAAGTATGAAACTGAATGGAAATTAAACTCATAGAGTTTGACGACTACTAAGGCATCAGTTGCCAAGTACAATATAAGCCCATGTATATTACAACACAACCATATATTAATTTAATAAAATACACAATATAGCTCTTGTACACGTAACAATTTGGCTCAAATGCACAGAAACTGCAGAAAAATCAATAAAAATATGTTGTTTTGATGTAAACACATTAAATTTGATACATTTTGCACATTAAAATGATATTGTGTATAAGTGACAATATGAAGGGACATTTCCTTTTTTAAAATCTTTTTTTTGTTGTTCTTGTTGTTAATGTATTGTTTTTCTGAAATTGAAACAGTGTCCTTTGCAGTTCAATAAATATTTTCAACTGCATTTTCATCCTGTGCACACCCTCTTTTTTTTCTGAGATTAATGTTTTGTTTTTGTTTGTTTTTTACAAAATGTATAAATACTTTCATTGTTATCTGGACACTATACATAAGTTCATATATTTATATATAATTATCTATATGTATATATAGATATATCTTTTCACAGTTGAGGAAAAATGTCCCTAATATACAAGAGAGTGACTGTTATAACTTAACGTCAGACACGTGGAAAGTCACTTTAAATGTAGTGAAAAGCTGAAGACAGATGATCACAGAGGACCAATAAGTGAGAGTAACAGGTTCACCGTTTTGGAATGTTCCATGTGTACGTATACATAGGGGGAGGAGGACACAGTTTACACGTGACTAGAAATGACAGGTGAAGAATGGTTACATTTCATAATCAACCCTCCCCACCCGCCCTAAAGATTCATGGCCCCACACACCCCCTCCGAGTTTGTTGATATCATTTGCACTTCTTATGCTGATATTACAAAGCCAATAAAAGTTAAAGAGAGAGTCTCTGTCTTGGTGTGGTCCAACCGTTCCAGGGGCGTCCGATGCACCCTGAACCTTTTTGACTTGCGATTGTCAGAACAAACCATTTTCGTCCACCCCTTCTCCTCCAAAAGTCCCTGTAGGCGAAGGGAGGGACGATCCGTCTGCAGTTCAGTGACAGAAAGATGTCACAGTAAGAAAGAGATTGAAGCTGGTGGGCACTTGAAGAAGAAGAAAAAGCTCACAAGAAGCCAGAAGCAGCAACTTCTGCAACTCTAAAGAAATTCCCTTGCCCCCAAAAACACAACACGGCATTCAAACGAACGTAAGCAAACTGTTCTTTTGCTCCCTATGTTTATTTGTTAAGATCTTCAAGTACGCGTGTTTTTTTTGTCCCCATCTGCATCACACTCTCTCGGAGAGCGTCTGAACTTGGTCCATGTCTCGTCCACTGTAGTTTCTTATGCTCGCAAAGTCCGTTTTACTTCCTGATGGGGGTGTTTTCGTTTCCCCGACAATCCTGCAGCAGTTTGTTGATGTCTCTGACCACCTGGTCTGCGTCCATGGTGCCGTGGCCCATCTCTCCTCCGCCCTGCTCCAAAACGCTGTCCATTTCCACCGCCGTCTCCTGGCTGATCCGCGAACGTGCTTCAGCCAGGACTTTGGCTACGGGGTCGGAGCGAGGCAGCGTGGAGTAGCCCTGCTCTTTGTTCTGCTTGTTTGGGGAGATGTACTGTCCATCTGGGGGTCCGTAGTGGCTGGTACTGGGCTTGCCCTCTGCTCCGTCACCCATCCCTTTGGCCGAAGAGCATGGGGAACTTGTACTGCAGCCTTTGGTAGGGCTACATGAAGCAGACGGAACCTCCTGCAAGAGAGGGCTGAGGGCACGTTTGGTCTTTAGGTAGGGTTTAACATTCGCCACGAGGATGGTGTGGTCTCGACGCTCCTTCCCAAATGTGCAGAACGTTTTTTTGCCGTTGGGGTTGCACACTGTCTCGTAAGTTTCGGTTTCCACTGCGACTGCCTCCATGCCGGCCGGTACGAAGAGGTTGGTACGGTAGTCCGAGCCCTCGGCTTGGGGAGTTCCTGCTCCTCCAGCCCCTGGGGGAAACTGGGGCATCCAACAACGGTCAGAGTGACCCAGCACTCGACACTCCTCTGTGCAGTTCACACAATCCTCCTCTGGAAAGAGAGAGAAAGAGAGAGAAAAGAGATTTATTTGGCTGGAAATTCAAGTAAGAAATAACCATGTGGAAATTCAATTAAGAAATAACCATGTGAAAATTCTGGCTAATTTTAAATAATCAAGTGAAGTAAAAAGTCATCTCAAATGAACCCAAAAGTTATTCGTCAGAAATGAATAAAGCTGTCATCAGTGCAAAAACAGATTGTCTTAACGTAACATTTGAGTCAGTGTTTCTTGCACCACTTTTCAGCAAAGCTGAATCACCAGAGATATTTTACTGCAGTTGTGAATGTGAGTTTGCAGTCTAAATTTAATTTGGTGAGATAAAAAACAGTGTACCGGCAAAATGAACAATCATATAGAACAACTGGTGTAATCTGCTTCATGAACAAATGACTCATATCTGCTGGTGCTTTTAATGATTCATTCAAAAATACTCTCTTTAGAAATGCTATCATGGTTTTCGACTGTGGTGACAAGAAGAAATCTTTCTAGAGCAGCAAATTTGCATATTAGAATGATTTCTGAAATATCATGTGACACTGAAGACTGGAGAAATGACAGCGAAAATTCAGGTTTGCCATAACAAAAATAAATTACTTAAAATACTTTTAAAACAGAAAACAGTTATTTTACATTACAACAAATTAGGGGTTAGTGTGCGGACATAGTGCAAGTGCGCTCGCAACGACTCGAGTTCGATTCGAGATCCTTTGCTGATATCACTCCCCTCTCTTTGCCTAACATTTTCCTGTCAGCTCTCTTCTGTCTTATCCCAATAAAGACATAAAAAGCCCATAAATATAACTTTAAAAAAATGCAAGATTTTATTTTTCACAATATTACTACTTTGATCTTTTTCCCCCCCAAGTAAATCAAATACATGCAGCCTTGGTGAGCATAAGGGACCTCTTTTAACATCAAGAGATCTTACCAACCCAAAACTTTTAAATAGTGATAAATAAATACACACACCACCACCAAGCTAAACAAAGTCATAAATTCCATAAAAGAAGACTTTCAATGAGGAAAATGTGATCTGGCTAAATAACGGAGTTTTCCATGAACATGATCAAAAAGATGGCAAAGAATTACCCCATTCTCCCCCTATCATGCTCATGTATTCTACAGTACATCCTTCCCTCTCTCCTCACCCCGCCTCTCAACAGAACAACAACAGCTCAGTTTTGGCAAAAAGTGTGGCGCTGCTATCATAAATTTATGTCACTGGGCTTTGAAGCTATCCCAAGGCAGCCCTGCCATATCACAGAGCCAAGTGTCTAGTGCGGCACTGCATGTGTATGTGTGTGTGCGCATCTTCCCTCCTTTCATCTCAGCTCAGAAGAAACCACATTTTGGATTATTGTGGGCTGTTCTGATGGTGTGTCAAATGGGTCCAGGATTGTGAAGAGGATAAAAAAAAAAAAAGTATTTTAAAATGGGAAATGAAAGAAAGAGGGAAAAAAAATAAGGGAACAAAAGGGAAAACATGAAAAATGAAAGTTAAAAAAAGTGAAACGGAAAGTGCAGCTGCTGTCCTGTGACTATAAATGCTCAAATAGCTCAGGTAAAGCTGAGACCCGGGTCACACGCAAACCTCACACGCTGGAACCCGTGCCATCAGTTCAATGTGCATTTGACAAGAGAAGTGCAGTGATTTGAGCAGAACAAACAAAAGTCTTCCATCCATATTTAATAGTTTGATGATTTCTGTCTTCTGGGAGACAAAAACATGGAAACACAAACAACCTCATGAATTTATGAGAAGAAACGTTTTCAATAATCTAGCAGTCATCACTCACCCATTTAAGACCCCAAAAAATGTGTCTGGGAATAACAGATGATAGCAGAAAATGACTTTAGCGCATATGCTGGAAGAATCTTCATTTGTGTTATTGATTTCCCGAACCGTAATTCTCATCAATATTAATCTATCCTTCACCTCAAACAGTGAATGATCAGATTAGAAACTTTTTTCTTATGAAAATGTCATTTTGAGACTTTCCTCGATCGTTTCTTGCTCTATTTCATGTCGCTTCTGTTTTCGTTTTCCTTGAAATGAACAATGGGACATGGTAATTCAAAAAGCCTGTTAAAGTTTGAGAGCAGTTTGATTTAGAAACAGATGTACTCATTTTCCCTGCATGGCATTTACAATGTATATCGAAATACAATCAAGGTATTCAGCTTGAAGAAGCGACTACTCTTTTTCCTCATTCAGTGAAAGTGCATCAATTCTCTGTGCTAAAGTGTTCATAGCTAAATTGATATCTGTGTTTACTTTCGCAGAAGTATAGCCAATTGGTTTTCCTTCTTCATGCAATGCGCAAGGCTCGGCGTGTATAAATGATGACCACTTGACCTTATTATCATCATTAATCATATTTTAAATAGCTCTTTCAGATGTTTCTCTGCTAAAGGCCAAGCCATGTCATGAAAAATGATCCTCTGCAACTCGGCTCCCGAATCCCTATTGTTCCAGATTACACTGTGTGTGTCTGGCCAACAAAAGCCTATCCCTGGGGTTCCCTTCAGTTTGTTTCTGGTCTGTGGGGTTTCTGCTAACCTTGAAAAAGTTTTCAAACTCCCTACCCATTCTCAATGGTAATGGTACACTGCACCTGCATCTCCTGAGGTCAAAATATGTCTTTTCAACACACACACATATGGACATCTGTGGACCGAGCAGAGGGAAAGCCAGTACTGTATCGGGCCTAAGACCGAACCTAGGGGGACACCTAGGGTTTTGTGCCATGTATGAAGACTGTTTGCGTATTTGGAGGGTCAGCAGGCTGGTATGTGCTCAGGGACACTTTCTACAAGAGTGTGAGAGGACAGGAGTAAGTACCATAGAAGAGGGAAGAGAGAGAGCTTGACATTTAGCATGTGGTGCTCTTGTGTTTTGTGAGAAAAAGACAAGGGCTAGTCCTGAGTGGCACAAACTAGCATGCGTGACAAGGTGAGGAAGAACATGCTGTCCACTTTAAATAATGAGATCTCCCACACACACACACACACACATACACTCACACACAGTGTCCTCTTCAGATCTGCATGGGCTTTGAATCTGAGCTGCTTTGCTAGATTTTGCAGATGTTCATCTTCCCTAAACATAAATTAGCGTGGGTATGCATGCTAAACAGTTTCTCTGTGTGAGTAGGAATATCTTTGTTTCACACTTTCATAGCACCTTTTGACGCAAGACTAGCAAAATAAACATTTACACTTCTGTTTGAAAGTTCAGAGTCAGTAATATATGAAGAGTTCATTTGCAAAAACAGATAACTCCATTTTTAACAATTCTCAGAAATCATGTTTTTTTCATTGTACATTCCAATTAATCTCAATCAAACTGCAGTCGGGTTATTTTGACTAGGTTAAAAAAAACCAAAACCCCCCCCCCCCAAAAAAAACAGCTAACTAACATACTAAAACACAAAAACATGATATTATCTTTTTATCTTTTTATTTTTGCAAATAAACTCTTCATATATATATATATATATATATATATATATATATATATATTAGTGCTGTCAAAATTAGCGCGTTAACGCAGGTGATAAATTTTTTCAGTTTAACGCGTTAAAAATATTTAACGCAATTTACGCAGGGGCGGGGCTAGGGTTGGCCACCACTCACAACTGCTGTTTCTGTCACTTTTTCTCTTGACAAGAAGTGCATTTATTCTGTCGCAGAACCTCTTTATGACCACATCAAACCGGAGACGCTTCAGACGCGCGCTCCAACTTCACTTCAGCGGCACGCGTGAGTCAAACGAGTGCGGAAACGGTCCTGTGCTGGCAGCGCGTGATCTTCTATTGCATGCACAAAGGCGTAGCCTGTAGCCTGTGGCCTGTATCTTTTCATATCAAAGTGCGAAATAAACTACGTGCATGCAATGTCGTGTACATTCATTTGAAGCTTGAATATAAAATTATAGCAATATAAAAGTATATTTAAAAACTTTAATGTTAGGTGAAATTAATCGCGATTAATCTATATATATATATATATATATATATATATAAAATAAATTAATTCTTTTACAATAAGAAATGTTTTTTAAGCATATTAAAATGATTTTTGACAGTGTCATGTGACACTGAAGACTGAAGTAATGGCTACTGAAAATTGAGCTTTGCCATCACAATTTTGATGAATAAATGAATAAATGAAGCCTTGGTGAGCATAAGAGATATATATTTAAAAAAAAAAAAAAAAAAAAACACTTTTACCAACCCCAAACCTTCAAGTGAAAAAATAAAACAACAGAAATGCGTTGCTAAGCTAATGAAGCAAATAAGTCTTGCTTTCTCCAGTATGTTCAGAACTGACTGCTCGTTCAATGGAGGCACAATAAAGCATAAATAACCCACACTGACACATCTCCATGCAGCCAGTGAGGAGGAACCAATCCTTCAATAGATTATTCATGCCTGGGCGGAACAGGTGACCTTGAGACTTGGCAGGGTCGCCATGACTAACAATAAGACATGTGACACTGGCTGAGGCCACTAATTCGTCGCCAGATCCAAAGCAGGAGGCACGGTGTGAGTTATTGCCACCCCCAACCCTCCTCTCGTATAGTCAGTACACAAGGTTACAAGCTGTTTTGGGGACACTTCATTATAATTGTATTGTGTGACATCCCTGTGTTTTCTTGATGATCCAGGCACAGATCTATATATCGAATGGCTCATCGTGAGCTACTGTATGGGCTGCTCATTGGCCGCTCTGCAGGAATGTCAAATCAACTGCCCAATTATTATCACAAGAAGCACAGGCTCGGCTCTGTGCACCATTTACTGGGATTCACAGACTTCTGTTTCAGAGTGCGAGGCTTCTGCTAGCACAGCGCTTGTCCCACTCATCAAGCTAATGATGTGTGTACGGCAAGTCTCATTTTACTTTGTGCACAAAATCCCAAAGGCAGAGCAGCAACTCGAGACGATGCCATATTTATATGACAGTCCTAACAGAAGGTCACTTCATAATATATTCACTATTTCATGATTTGTTCTCTGCTGCATCTGGAAAAATAAGAGTTGAGATGTTTTATATTGTGAATATTGTCACATCTGAAAGGGTTGTAGGTTCTGCATGGCTTGCTTAACAATGGCTTTAAGGTCTGACTATATTAGCACAACCTCTGACATCCTAATTATGTTTTAATTATAATCTTAGAACGAATGTGATGCTTTCAGCAACAGTGCTTGTAGAGGTTAATTTGTAAAGTAAAAATAAAAATTCTTATATTCATGCAAAATATTGCAAAAATAATATACAATCTACAATCAACAAATATACACATGCATCACCATAATTCAGTTTTTAATATATTTCAATTACAAATACAACTGAATTATGATGTTATACAATTATAAAAATTGTATAAATTATATAAGCTACATATTTAAATTTTTATAACAGATGGTATGATAACAATTCTTATGATTTCATACAATATATTACAATATAAAATTAAATTACATTATATTTTACTGTACAATCAACAAATGATCACATATGTATGACATCAAAATTCAGAACACATTACAAACTGAACTGTCATACAATTACTGTAAAAATAATTATATTTTATTTTAATGGAATAAAATAAAATATATTTTACAATCTGCAATCATGACATCACAATAATTCAGTTTGAAATATATTTTAATAACAAACTGAATTATGTCATACATTAAAAAATGTTTTTAAAATATAGAATAAATTATATAAAATTAATTAAGTTTTTTTTTCAATTAAACTAAATTACAAACTCAGTTCTTATGACCATGTCATGCATATGTGTGCATAATTGGTGACAGCTGTCTTATTTGGATTTATGGTCTAATTTTAAATATGGAATACATTTTATTATGGAATAAATACATTTTTGCCATTATTTTTTAAAGTATATTTTATTTCTTTTTGTAATATAGTGAATGATGACATTTTTTTCCAACTACATTACAAACTGAAATTTTAAGATGATGCCATGCAGGTGTGTGCATAATTGCTGACTGCTGTCTTATTTGGATCAAGTCATACATTTACAATTGATTAAATGTACACAATCTCGCCATCAAAACTTTGTGGCGGACCATATTAATTGGACCTGGAATCACACAATTTAACACTGAGCGCTGTCTCAGCAGTCTAATAAGCCAACAGAGAGAGCCAACATAATGAACATAGTCCTCATCTTCACCCTCATTTGATTTTTGCCCAGAGAAACTTCCCTCTGAGCCTGGTGGGTGAAAGAAAGAGTGAAAAAGACAGGAAGGAGAATCCAGGACACTTAAAGAGTTTGAAGCCATTTAACGAACACCTCACACTCTCAGTTAAAGAGGAAGCTTTCAAATGCCAGGGTTTCTTTCTTTCCTCACTCCATCTCTCAGAAGAATTTGGGTGGCTGGGTGCTTTATTTGATTCTCCAGCTGGGAAGCAGAATGAGGGAGACAGAAAGAGTGACAGATAGTATATTCTGACTCAGTGCATTAAGGCTTCCTGCCAAATCTTTTATTAGCATCTCGTTTTTCAGTCCCGTCGTTCCGTTTCTCTGTGCTCACTCGCCAGTGACCCCTCCTGATCTCAGCACCTCACTACCAGCTTCCTGCCTTCCTTGGTCCACGCTGTGTCTCTCAGCCAACATCAATTTCCTCTCCTCCCTCCTTCTCTCCCTTTCTCAATCTGCTGTACACCACCAGCGGGCGCAAACAGGAGGTGACAGTCTAAGACATCAGTTAGAAATCTACCCTTACGTCATAATTAAGAAACAAAACATCATGAGGCCATAAAGGAGTAAATAAAAATAACAGAAACAAATATATAATTTCAATATATATAAAATACACAAATAAAAAATATAAATTTCTTTTAAATGAACTTTAACACACACACACACACACACACACATATATATATATATATATATACATACATATTATTCTAACATCTTCAACGTTTCTCACATTATCACAGTTTATTTGCTATAGTTTAGAAAATAGTAATAAAATATGACAAGAACTCAGAGTTAAACTGTATCAGAACAAATTCATCTTGATAATGTCAGATAACTTTGATAGAAAGGTATGTAATGGATTACAATCAACCAAAAATTATTCAGACAGCTGCTTAATTTTGTTCAATCTGTGGTGTAAACAGGTCGCATTAGCGGAAAAAAAAAATTTATATAGTTAATAATATACAAAAAAACAGAAGAGCGAAAACGAGATCAATATTCTGTTGAATGTTACATTAAATATCAAACATGATGTTAGCAGCTAGTTCTGCATGTTAGCATTCACGTGGACTGTGTGCACTGGCCTTACATCTGAAAAGGTGTGACCTTGGGGGTGATGTGGAGTGAGGGTACATGAGAGGGCACAGTCGCAATGGGGTGGGGATCGTGAACACAGGCTTTGTGTTGAAAGTGTGATACGGCTGCGCAGCGTGAGCAGAAGAGCATCAGAGCGCTCGCACCTGTGCCCTGGCAGACTGGGCCGCAGTTGGTAGGGGGATGAACGCATGTGTGAGTGTGTGTAGTCGGCCTCGTACCTTGAAGGCTCACAGGGTAGCTGGAACAGGCCTCAAGGCTGCTGCCGCACCTGTCCGCATGTTTGAGCGGTTGAATATATCCCTGAAGATCTCTCACTTCTTCTCAGGTCTAAATCACAGCTAAGTGAATGAAGGTTCTTTATAGACCAATTTGGAGTAAACTACACAGTTACGCCACTTGAAGCTGCACGAGCATTGTGGTGGCAGAAAAACACTGGTAACAAGTGGAGGGAAATGAGTAAAATCCATGGAAAAAGAGAAAAAAATGTATGTAAATGTATTAACATCCATGAAATCTTTCCACTGCGCAGAAGATTCTTTATAGTGAAAAAGGTTCTTTTTTTCAGATTTTGAAGATGTTTTTCACACTAAAGGCCGGATTACACTGCACGACTTTTAAAATCTGAACACATCAAACACTAGGCATCATACACTTTGACTTTATAAACAGTTACAGAGGAAAAACTGGGAATCATACACTAAACGACTGAGGAGCACACACTACCAGACTCACACAGAAACATGCCTGATAGCTAGGATACGCATGACAAATGAAAACAATTTGTGTTCTAAAATTGGCTCAAAATTTCTGATATCCTCCACCTGGATGGGATCATAGTCTGTAGCTAAACAATCAGGGTCTGTGACCACATACACTATGGGATTTTCTATGTAATCTGTCAACTCAAATCTGTAGACTGGCACTGACTTTCAGCAATTAGCATCAACTTGTACAGACTGTTAATCGGGGCAAAATCTGAGATAGTCTTCAAAAATCTGAGATAGTCTTCTGTTGGTCAGATCAGCGCAAGTCGCACGACCAACTTGAATAAGAGCGAAACCTCCTGTTTCGGCTTCACACAAAACACCAGATTGTTCAGATTCCTATTGGAATGACTGGATTACACCCATAAAATCAACAGTAAATGTGACCGCACACTTAAAACGAAACCTTACTTACTAGATTTTAAAAAATGGTTCTTTTAGGAACTGTTCACTGAATGGTTCTTCCTTGGCATCCCTTTATGTGTAAGAGTTTACATACAGTGGATGCTGTTTTACCACAGTTCTTTATAGAGACTGCTTTGATCCAGGATAAGTTGGGAGGGGTGGTATGGTGGCAAATACCGATGGACTCCGGGGAGGCTCATTGACAAGCCTCCTGAAAACGGCAAGGGAACGCGAAGATGCTTTAACTAAGCCAAGGACAAATGTCTTTCGATCAAACGCTCCTTTTCATTATGCATTCTCAGCCGAGCAGCAGGCAGCTAATGCCTGGTTAAGTTGCTCTAAGCCGAGACCTCAGGGTAGGCCGCCTCCGAAGTAGACGCCGAAGGATACGACTCCAAATAAACACACAAAGCCGAATCAATGGCCATTCACACGCAGGACCTCCTTGAAGACGGAAGCTGGCAGAACGAGACAAAAGTGCAAGGCAGAGAATGGGTGCTAAAGGGAGGAGAGAAGTTAGCGAGAGATGTTTTTCTCCTGGCGCAGCAGGGGCTCAGCGCGGGGCTTACGGGCCTTAGCGTTCACCTGCGGGGGAAAGATCTGTTGGCCTTTCAAAGAGAATGCGCTAACCTTCACAACACACATGAAAGGGACTTTGGGGGTGGAGGGCTGGGGCTACTTTTATGGATCGCTGGATGTGGTGTTTCAACAAAGCATGCTCTCTTGGGTGAGTACATACTCTCCTGTGTGGATTCGAATGGGGTGAAATTAGCTCCATTATGTGCTATATAGTTCGGTGTGCTTTTATGCCTCCACCGAGTGTGTTTATATGTTTGTCTGGCCGGCGACTAGTTTCTAGAAAAAAGCATCCCAGAAGATTTAATTCACCTACATCATCAGGCTCTTCAGCAGCAAAAGAGGACTTCAGCATCTCAGCATCTTTGATCTCAGTGATCACACTCACGCTCAGATCTGTCCTCCACACTCTAGACGAGTTTACACACACTTCAAAAGATTGAACTCACATTACAAAATCTGCTCAAGCATATTCTCCTGGCAATGTTTGCTATAATGCACCATTATGCGTTTGTGTGTGTATGTATAAAATACAGAAATAACCGTTAATATGATTTATAAAATATTTAATTTTTAATTTTTAGATAGATAGAGAGATACAATTTATATATATATATATATATATATATATATATAATTACATTCTTTTAATAATATTAAAATAAAAAATATGTAAATAATACCTGTATATAGTAATGTTTCATTTAGTTTTTATATTTTTATTACAATATTATACTATATATTATAATAATAAAAAAAACAAACACAAATAACAATTTCAATATTATTCAAAATATAAAACTATTATTGGTATTATTTATTTTATTAATTTATTGTTTTAAGATTTGTATTAAATATTCTTTGGAGATATATATAAAAAGAAAAGTAAATGAAATAATATAAATAACACATATGTGAGTGTTTATATGCTGTTTTGTCATCTTTTGCTGGTTAGCATGGGCAGGTTGGTCATGATATCATTATGTCAGTTTCAACTGTAATTCAATTGTAATATTTATGTTTTTTTTATTTTTAGATTTTATATCAAATAATATTAACAAGTTAATATTAACAATGAAACATTCGTTTGTTATCAGATTTGGAATCATACAGTATTTACAGCAACTCAGGAGGTGAAGTCTATGCTGTGCTTAGCAATTGGGTGAATTCATCCAAATAAAAATACAGCCTGCCTGTCAAAAAGACTTAGAAAGGTCTTAATGAAACCTTGTGTACTCTCAATATTTGTGTATAGAACTAATGGGGTTTAGCGGCTGAATGGAAACTAGAGTGGAAGAAAGGTTCACAGAAAGCAACAGTTGCACCACACAGGCGACACAAGGGCAGAAAATGATTTCTGATGACATGTACCTGAAAAAGACTGCAGGAATAAAAAATGAAAGAGGATAAAACAGGAAGAGATTTCTACCCATTGACATACACACTCTGTGCTATGTCTTTTATGTGCGCTGTAAATATTCAAGAGCTGCAGTGACTGGGGCAAGACACAGGTGCAGTTCCTCACCTGTTTGTGCATTCAGAAAAATTCAGCCCATTACAGGGCTGTGTAAAAGAAGCGAAAGCGATGGAAAAGGCAAAATGAAGTTCGCTGTGTCATTTACGCTTTTGTAATTAGGAACGGAGGAAGTCTCGCTCATGCTGGGTGAAGTTTTTGTAATGTCTTTCTAGTGAACGCACCAGTTCGCATTCAAGCTCTCCTTTGGTCTTTGTGCCGTAATCGCCCACAGCGGCAGCCAAAGTTCATTCTTGGAAAAGCTTGAAAATCCGCTGCGGGATTTTACAGGTGGGAAAGAACTGGATAGCAGGTGCTCACACACACACACACACACACACACACACACACACATACTGTGAATCAAGTCCCACTTGCTTCTATAATAACTATGGCTAATTACGCTAACAAACACACAAAATGCCTTTTTCATTAATTGTATTAATTTGTTTTCATTTCCCCAAATGGAATTTATACAGTATTGTTTTTTTCTCCCTTTTCTCTATTTTTTTTTTTTCATCTCTGTCTACCTTTGTATTTTATTTTTTACAATAATAAACTAATGTTAAGCCTGGAAAGCAATGATTCATCTAATTACTAAAGCAACCCACCAGTTTTTCAGTGATGAAAAATACAACGGGTGAAAAAAGGGGACTGTTCCTCACTCGACAATTAATAAATGATCCGGAAACATCATATTAGTATTGACTAAGGAATACCTGGATATAAAATATAAATCTAGCTGTTAACATTTCCCTATCATCTCTCAGAATTTTTTCTCTCTCTCTCTCTTTCAATCAATCAAGATCAATAGTAATTATAGATTTCAATTTTTTCAAAGCGATGAATGATTTGTCATCATTTGAAATGAAATGGTATAGTAGAAATGTATTATGTTCGGTATATGAAGGGATGATATTTTTTGCATCTTTTCTGCAGTAAAGGAGCTTTTTGTGAAGTGTTTTTTGTAAGTGTTTATCTATTGTGTTATGTATATATATTTAAATATATATATATAACTTTTTGAGGTTTTTATGAAGAAATGTAATAGAAATTGTTTTTGTTGACTGTAATAAAATGTATTTTTCAAAATTCTCTCTCTCTCTCTCTGTGTGTGTATATGTTTCAGTTTTAGTACTAAAAACAACAATGATGTTGCCTCTGCAACTAACTGCTATAAACTAAGTTTAAGTAGAAGTTATCTAATATTTTATTTCAGCATTATTTGAATGAACAAATTAATTACAATCAATGGCATTATGCCCAAAAGAAGCTAACTGTCCAATGCCAATCAGCCAAACCTGACAAAACAGCATATAAACAAGTATTTCCATCATTTAAAAGCTAACAAAACCAAACAGCTGCCCTGCATGGGTCTAAATCAATGTGGTCCGACCGAAATAGTGACTGGCAGTAAGCAACTCCCTTTCTAAATCACTTCATGTAATGTAAATGTCACTCTCGGTCTACGCTCCTTCCTTCCCCTGCTGTTTTCCCACAATTGGATTGAATACTTTTCTACATGTCATCACTTTGTCACCGCGATGGTTCCCTGGAGTCCCATGCGGAGGAAGAGATTATATGTCTGTCAATTATCTCCTTTTCTCCAAGATGCAGGAGGATTGCGGCGGCATGGCGAGCTAACTAAACACACACGCTCAATGATATCCAATCACTCATTACTAGACACAGCGGGTGTTATCTGTACTCGAGAGTACAACTTCACAGTAATGGAGATGGCTTTCACCCTATTAGGTGACGGAATGGGAGGGAAGGATGCGGGGAAGACAAAAAAGAGAGAGGAGAAAAAAAAAACAAGAATAAACTCAGAGAGATAAAGTGTGACCTTTTAATGCAGACGCGTGAACGATAGACAGGAAGATGGAGGAGGAAGATAAAGAAAGGGAATAAGTGAAAAGAAGAAATACAGACAAAGGGCCAACGACAGACCGAATGTGTCTTTAATCCATCTCTCTTATCTGGACGAGTATGTGCGTGAGAAAAACATTTCATTCTATAGCGGGATTGGAGTTTCAATCAAGTATATGATGAACGTAATCATTGCGGTAATTGATCTATTGAAGCCGGCCCTCTTAGTGTGAACATTGAGGGTCATGGGGAGAAAGCTGTTGAGACTCATGAGTGGCTTTCAGTGGGACAGGAAGAGAGCACAGCCAGATCCCTCTCTAGTCACACAGCTTGACACACAGATGTTCCAGTCCTTTAATTTTGCGTTGGTTTCCTTGCACCCCTCCTAATCTGGCTGTCTACTGCGCCGTCCACTCGTTTCATCCTCATTCTAATTCACAAATTGAGACACTGCAGTCAAGAGAGCGGCTGAGATGATGCATTTATTAAACTGGGGCTGTCAATTTAATTTAGTGTGATTAGTTTTAAAAAAAAAGAAATCTGCAATAAAAATGTAATGCTATTAATTATGCCTCCTGACCCTGCAAATGCTGTAATAAGGGATTTCCTACCATCAAAGCAATTCAAGCTTGAAGTGACACTTTATGTCTTGCAAATCCGCAGTCAGTGCTTAGTTGAAGAGTTGAATTACTTAACATGGTGTCTTAAAATGTGAGAGTACATAAATAAAACATAATGACTGCTAAAGCCACTAATTGTGATGTCAATCAAATGCTTTTGTAACACAACATGGGAAAATATTGATATATGTAAAGCAGATTGTTGTTAATGAGGTGAATTTACTGATTAATTTGATTAAAATTTTGATAATCAATTGACAGTCCTAATTTAAAAATGACTGAAAAGGATAAATATATTTCAGTTTTAAAGACATTTTGTCATTGTTGGTGTTTCTGTGATTAAAGCAACAGCTGCAGGGTCCCCATCGTAAGCAAGCTTGCCACTGACGGAAGGGCCAATCTCTGCAGCTGACACCAGGGGTCCACACACACACACACACACACACACACACACACACACACACACACTGTGAATAGACACACAGCTCAAGGAAGAGTCACACAATGTAACATATGAAGAAAGCACATTTCCAGGAATCGAGCGTCTAGGAAGCCTAGAATGCACAACAGTTCAGGGGTTCAATAGAGGACCTGGCCACTTGAAATGCTTCCAAGAATGTACTTTCAAACAGTTAGGTTTTGCTAAAATACCAAAGTTATTGTAATTATTGCAAATAAATGATATATTCTGTACTTAATTCTGTTCGCTCATTTTCACTCAAGGCACTGGTTACAAAAAGTTAGAAATGTTTTGCTGGAATGACTAAGTGTAGTGCCAATTTTATAGATATACTGGAGTTACAAGCAAATAATAAACATGCATTACTGAACGACAACAACCTTAAAACGGAACAAACAAGAAAAGCGTGACTAAAATAAGAGTATTAAAAGTATTAAATGTCTGAATCCTGGTGCTAACCTGGTTATAGAGCAAACGAACACACTCTGACCGCACGTCTGTCCAGCTCTTATCCTGTATCTTCTGCTTCCACATCCTGACACGCTACCTAGCTTAGCATGCTAGCATATTTCCGTTTCACTTGATTAAATTAGCATTGACCTTTCCTTCTCCGACAGGCACAGCATTGCGCTGTCTAGAGCCTCACCGCTTCTGTAGCCTTCATATAAATACATATTTACTCTCTGCTTCATAAATTTGATCAAATTACAAAGAGATGTTTGACTGAAATGCAATAAGAGACGCTTAGCCTTCGTGTTGTTGAGGGACACCCATTTGGAGATCTCACTTTAATATCAGATTTCAGCTGTTTTTAGCTGATAATTTATTTATTTTTCCACATTTGCAGGTTGGTAATTTATAATGCCGTTTATGAAGAATACAATTTTAAGCATTATGAACTCCTGTTTTATTGACTCCCTCAATGAGAGTAAAATTATATCAACAAATGATTTTTTTTTTCTTTTCAGCTTTTAAATGGGTGGAAGAGACAGGGAAAAAATCCCATCTCTGATTCAATGTGGCACTTTAAGATTAAGGTCAAAGATTAGTGGGTTTACACAGGATAAGAAAAGGATTATATACGCTCAACAATGTTAAAACACCGATCTGAGATTTCATCAAAACACCCGGCTTGCAAACAACCTCATAATTCACATTCATCTCACACCGACAACCAAACAACACATTACCAAAGCCACTAACCAACTATTTGTATTTAAAAGCACAGTTACTGTAGCAATAGAAGAGGAAGTAACACATTCCTGAAAGTATCTTCACAGCTGATGACATACTGTGGTCATTGTAAAGCCGGTTCACTGGGATTAGATATGCTCCACAGGCTTCTCTCTTCTGAATTACAGATTAGATTTATGAGTGGCCTCATGTTTTCTCTGGAATTGGAAAACAGTGGAGCTGAGTCTCCTGTAAAAAGCACCATAAAAATCATGCACTCTAAAACTGCAAAAAATTTGGGTGAAAATTTGCTGTTTGGAAAAAAATCAAACAGCATTTGATTTGAAGAAAGTATGTAAAACATAAACATATTTTCAATGGAAAAATCACCGGTGGGTGGTTGCCAGATCATTGCTAGGTGGTTTATTCCAAATCCATGCCCAGTAATACTCATGATATTCACGTTTAAAAGGATTGTTCAGGCAAAAATGAAAATTCTGTCATTATTTACTCACATTCATGTCATTTTAAAAGTTTCCTCTGTGTAATACAATAGAAGAAAAACTATTTTTATCCATATAATGATAGTGAGGCCCAAAATCACACTTTCACTGTATGGAAAAAAAAAAAAAAAAAAAAATCTTTCTTTTGAGTTTCATAGATGAAAGTCATACAGGTTTGGAATTACATTATGAGGGGTAAAAGACAAATATTAGCTGCTTAGTTATCAATAGTGTGAAACGTGATGTTATTGAAGAGTAATACTGAAAATACTCAGCGTTTTAAGACCGAGGTAGATTACAACCAGGCTAAAAGCAGTGCATAATTGTGCGTGGAGGTCTCACTTTCTGCTTTAAGCAATAAAATCTTAGTCACAGTCTGAGAGAGGTCATAAACGTATTTGCATTTGCTGAGCTGAAGCTAATTTAAAGGAATGTGTCCCTCTCCACCACTGGAGTGCGAGGTTTACAGTGAATTCAAATGAACGAGCAAACATCACTGATTTGGAGCAGGCCGTGAGTTCTTTCAGAGCGACAAAGCCTGAGGTGAAATCACAATGAGGCAGTCTGTTTGAGCATGACTATCTCTCCCTCCTCAGTGCAGGCCCAGGTGCTCGCTCTTCAGAGCCCAACAGCAGAAAATATCCCCCGACGGCGGCCATTGCACTTCGATTACTGGTCAGTGAACAATGAAGAATGTTCTAGAAACACTTGTCATGTTGATGTAGCAGCTGCACACCCAACGTGCCTACGAGAGGCGATGGGGTGAGGCGATTGCGAGCGGCTGGTGGGAAACCAAAGCTCGGAGGCAAATACTCAGACAGGCAGCTCACGATCTGTGCAAAACCGATTTTCGGAGGCAGAGCTGTAATTGGCTGCAGTGATAACGAAGCACGAACTGAATGCTTGTTTCATTCTGCTTTAACTGGTGGAAACCGGTTTACAGAACATGTAATTTCACAAACTCAGTTGGTCAATAAAGCAGTACGCCAAAAGAGGCCAAAATTAGGCACAATAAGCCTAAAGTTGAACAAATTTAATCTTACACAATTTTGCTTCTATATATACGTATATAATATTATCTATAATGACAAATCTGCACTTTTTATTATGAGTATACAAGGCATGCTTCTCAAAGCATGTTTAGATATTTTTGCTGGTAAACATGACAAAATTTTAAGCAAGAAAGTGATCTTTTGCACTGCATTGTAGCCAGAACATAATAACAGCTTCAAATGTTGCTCATCCAGTCAGAGTTTAAATCTGGAACAGTCCAAATATAACACGCAATTTTGGTTTTACCTTTTGAGATCTCATTCAAATGCCATTAGCACTTAACTACAACAACAGCGTTTTCTATGTGTCTCTTGCCCTCCCTTCCTCTTTAACAACATCCTCATCTAAAGCAGCATCATCATAATCTCCAGACGAGATTACTGAAGGGGTCACTCCTGTATCCAGCCTGGGCTCGGCATGTAAGGGTGAAGGAGAGGATCAGTGGGCCTGTGATCTCCAGATTTGCACTTTTTAATCAAGACGGATTTTGAACACGTTCAGCCCAGATGGCCGGACAGATTTTTTACAGACTACAGGCACAAGCCTGCACGAGACTGTGAATCTATAGCCCCAAAATAACCGCCTTACGAAACACATTCACACACACAACCCAATATAGCCACAGACGTAATGAGCACCATGGGATGTAAAGAGATAGAAAATCTCAATAACTGATCCTCCATGCAGGACTCTCTCTCTCTCTTTCTGATCACTGTTAATTGCTGATGGTATTTACAGTTGACGCCATGGCCAAAGCGGTTCAAAACTTAAAAGCACAGATCCTCTAGACACACTCCCTAGATAATAAGAGACAAGAGAATCTAGAGGTATATTATCTGGGGCAAAAAAAATAAAATAAAAAATGGTGCTTGCATGTGCAAAATTCACCACCGAATGAGCCCACCTTGATTTCTACAATTAAAAAATTTAATAAATAAATAAAAAATAAAAGATGATGATGATAATAATAATAATAATAATAATTTTTTTCAAAGTTTTAAACAAAACTAAGACTATTAGATTACATTTCACAATAATGTTTTCTACTTCAAAATTTCATGTTTAATTTAATGTTTTATTCATGTTTAATTCAATTCATTAGCAATTTATGAGTGAAAAAAAATAGTGAATATTTATATTTTGGTAGATGTAACCCACATAAAGTAATTTTGGTGGTATAAATTAGTGTATTAAATATTATTTAAATAATATTTTTGACCAGTTAACTTAGATGTTACCTTTTTTCAGTGTAGGGGGTTCTAGGTGTTTATCTGGATGTTTATATTTGATACCTTCTCCTTTCCAATGTAAGATTACAGGATTTTTAAATGTTTTTGTCTTTTTTTTTTTTAAACTTGCAGCTATAAAAAGTAAACTTAATCAAATGACTTTGAAAAATCTGTACAATTTAAGTTATCATTCTTATAAGTTGCGCGCGCGCACACACACACGCAGACTTTACTTTAAAAAAATCACTCAGAAATTGCTAGTAAATTTACAAAATTAGAAAGAAATGACATAAGTGAATTAAACATTTTTTTTTAGTAGAAAGACTGAAACAGTATTATCTTACAAAACATACTCCAGTTACCTTTATTTAGAACTTCAAAAAAACATTTTTTACAGTGTACAGGGTGAGATGAACTTAGCTATGAGCAATAGCAACAAATGTTTTTTTTTTTTTTTTACCAAACCGCACTAAAAAGGAGGTGAGAGAGATTGGAGGGAAAACGACAACATGTTGACAAGGTAACACATTTGAACATCGTATATCAAGAACAACATCCCTTCACTCCCTGACTTCCTGCTGTCTTGGGTGATACTTCCTCCCTGCTCTGTGTTATGATAGTTACTGGATAAGATGAGTGTGTGTAGTAAGACAATAGCTTCCCAATTAAAGCAGCTCTTCCACGGCGATTCCTCAAGGTGCTGCCATGTGACAGTTTAATTAACAAACCCTCTTATCTTAATTCAGCGTCAGAAAAATGCAACAAGCTGAGGTTATCGAGGAAAAACACTCCCAACATTTACACAAATGATCACAGACACATTCACACACTATATGCTCCATATATCTTGTAGTATCAGAAAGGCCTGTGTTGCTGTTTGTGCGTTTGAGTAACTGTCACCCTCTGCTAATGAAAAAAGCTTGTGTTAAAGAATTATTATAAGAATAATGGTGAAATGTCAAATAATGTAGTAATTATGAGCATCAGGGTGAGACAGGAAGTCAATAATGTTTTATTAAAGTCAAATGTATCAGCACTGGCAACCCTTTTTATCAGTAACACAACACATTTTCAAGTGAAATGGATATTCAGTGGGGGACAAAAATATTATATAAAGATCATTATAAAAATATGATAAATTATTACAGTGAATAATATGATATAAAATAATTATAGATATTTAAAATGTACATTTATTTGTTTTTTATTTATTATTATTAGATTTTAGTGTATATTTCATTTAAAAAAACATTATAATATTACAATATAAAATGTATAATAATAGACAACATATTCAGAAAGTCTAGGGTTTCATTTATGATTTCATATTGACTTTAACATCACTGTGTAGGTATCATAAAGCAGAACGATTAACATCACAGTAACTACCATGGTAGGAGATTCTGAAATGATCCGTCGAATTACCATAAAGCACACAGACTTATTCACTCAGCAGCTTGTCTTTTGATTATTATTTGAACTGTAGATGGCTTATAGCCCTTAGGAAGCAACAGATCTGTACTTAAGCTCACCTCCTGAGGGGAGACAGCACGCCTCCCCTTCCTCTCTCAGTCCGTTTATCTCTGTCTATCCTCCATCTCGAAATAGTCTGAGAGTAGACAGGAAATAAAAGAGACAGGAGGATGAAGTGGGCTGGGGACACGACCCAAGTCAGACTCGAACCCATGGCCGCCCACACACTTAAGCATATGCACAAATATTAGCATAATCTGGTTTTTCGAAGCGAGAAGTTGGAGAACTGGATCAGAAAACTCCCGAGTTGGATTGAAATAATATCAGTGTTACTTTAATAATAGTATTATTCCTGTAGTATTATAGTATTTTTTTAGAATTAGCTTCATTTTAATTTTTGTAATTTCATGTGCTTTGTTAATTTTTATTAGTCTTTTAAATATTTTATTTAGCTATATTTTTCAATTTTAGTCAATTTAAATTTAAATGATTTTTCGTTTATTTTTTTTTAAGTTTGAGATTTGTCATACTTTTATATTTTACTTCATTTCAATGAAGAAAAATGATTTTGCATAGTTTTAGTTAACAATAATAATATTGACTCACATCACTTATTATAGCACCGTGTGCACATTGTGACGAAATCCTAACTGCTAATCCACAGCTCCGACCTCCTTTTTTATTTATCCTATTCTTCTCCTCCTTTTCTTATCACAACAAAACCTGTTTGTTTTGTTTTTTTGTTTTTCAAAAAAGTAGTCGGAAAGCCACAATAAAAAATAAATAAATGAAAAAGAGCAGATAGAGGCAGAAAACACTTGTTTTGAGCATTTCAAACCCACCAAACGGAGACGAAATATTTCCCATCGGAGAGAAAAACCTATACATACAAGAAAACCACCATAAGTCCCAACGGGTGCAAACAGCTTTCATGTGCGTCTCTCTCAAATCCCTGCGCAAGTGTGAATGTAAGGAGGCCTCCCACGGAGAGGTCGCACTCAGCTCGCTTAAACACAGCTTAAAGATGAAGGGCAGAAGATGTCACTTAGAGAGCAGAACCTTGAGAATCTTCCATAGCTGTCAGAACAGGAAGTCATCATTTATAGAACAGGATAGGTAGACAAAAGCAAGAGCAAGGGTGCTGAGCACAGCACTTTATATAACAATAAATATGTGAGATGACAGTGTTGAATTATGCAAATCTCCTTGTTTTCAGAGTGTCTAGTTTATTGCCCAAAAATAAAAATCATTTACTCATCCTCATGTCGTTCCAAACCTGTTTCTGAACTATATAATTATATTGCTAATATGTTTACTAAGAAAAGGAAAGGGTTTTTTTTTGGAACACACCACATTATGTTTTCTTTTGTACTTCCTTTTAAAACAGCCATTACTACACAAGCACACTCGAAACGCTTGCTGAAGACAGAGCACAGATGGGAAGAAGTGGCAGAGATCCAGGAAGTGCGGATGCATCATCATAAGCTCCTCCTGGGGCATCATCGGCATGGCAATGCTGGACAACATGTTTCCCCCACAGAGTTTGAGGGGCGGAGGCAGACACACACAAGTTTAAACTTACACAGAGGTACAGATTTATTCAAGCACGTACACATAGCATACATGCTAAAGTAGAGTAGTGTGCCAAAGACGGGTCAGGAGGCCTTCTGTAGGCCTGAAGGCTGCACAGCTCTTCTGCAAGGCTGTGCCCACACAACACACTCCATCGCAGCACGATTCATTAAACTAAACAGTCCTATATGAGACCAGGGTCACGTTAAACCTCCACTAATGCCAAAACAATGGCCAACACACGGTTTAATGCCAAGTTCCCCTTAAAGTTGGCAAAGAGCATGAAATCTTAAATCAGACTTTTATTTTATGCACCGCCACTATGCGTAACTAAGCTGTTTTTGGGAATGGTGTAAAATCCCATTAGCCTCATAGTTGAGCCAAAATGGAACTTTGTTATCATTTAATCACTCTTATGTCGTTTCAAACCTCTATGACTTTCTTTCTTCTGTATGACACACAAAAAAAGAAATCTTTTAAGCTTCAAAAATAACTTAAAAGACACAAAGTACCATAATCAATATGATCCCACTTTGATTTTCCAAGTTTACAGCTCTGTGTGAAGAACAGATGAAAATATAAGATGTTATTAAATAAAAATCTTGACATCAGCCTAAACTCTCGTGGCGTGTTCATGAGAGTCACCTGCTTATTGAGCAAATCGTTCTTTTGAGTTGGATCTTTTTAACACTGTAAACCCAAATAAGTTGGCAAAACTCAAAATTTGAGGAAAGTTACATTTTCAGTAAGCGGAACTGGTAGATTTTTCTTTTGTACTTATTCATGTTAAATGCTCCTACCAATTCAGATTACTTACAATGTGTCCGTTTCGTGAACTCAAAAGAAAAGTTCTAAACACTCATAAAAGTTCATTTGTTTGAACTAATTTGTTTAAGTTTTCCCTACTCAAACCAATTAATTAATTAGGAAGAGTTTACAGTGAATGAATTAGTTGATCTGATTCACAAAACCTGTCTGAATGATTTATTAATGAACCATTTCTCGAGTTTACCTCATTGACTCAGTAAATCTTTTCTCACACAAAGCTATCGTATGGCTTCACAAGATACTTTAATAATACTTTAATGGTGCTTTTGTATTGAAAGGTTCAATTCCCATTCATTGTAACTGGAAAAAAAAAGTGGCCAAGTTGTTCCCAAGAAGAAAGTAAGTCATCGAGTAAATGATGTAATTTTTATGTACAGTTGAGTTATTTCTTCAACTACTTAATATCTGATGCTCGGCTTTACTCCTAACAGACCTTAAAGTGGTTGCCTTGAGGAAAGAGTTAAAATTAGTTCAAAGTCATTAGCATAAACATTTTTCAGTTCTTAATGATTCATAAAACATTCCCTGGGTCGCCAGTAAGACATCGCAATCTGAAACGGAGCCATCCCTGAGGAAAGTGGACATGACCATGAATTATTTCTAACCTGCTTCCAATCTGACACAGACATGACTGGGTGAGACTGTTTCCAGACGTCGCAGAGAACAAGGTCCTTGCATATTACTCTGAGTATACGGTCACATTTAGCGCAAGCTGTTTATTGCAGAAGAGGCCAGTGTGGATAAAAGGGAAATAATGGATAATTCATTATCACAGAGAGACTGGTAGAAAGGAGAGAGAGAGGGGACAGAAAAATTGGGATTGTGATTTTGATAGACTTGGCAAGGAAGGGTGGCTGTGTACATGATTGGACACTTGAACCAAGGTCGCCAATTTGTGTTCTCGCAAAAGCCCTGCTTAAGAATAAAGACCTCAGGAAACAAACAATAAGGCCTGATTATTATTTGATAGATCCAGTCAATTTCCCTCCATCAGAAATGGAGTTTGCACAAGCGTTGAGAGTATGCTTTAAGCTCTGCCTGTGAAAACAGACGATGGGGTCCAAGCAACAGCTAGCTGTGTTGCTATTTAATACCAATCAAGATGCAATTTCAACTTAATAAGTTGTTTGCATGAAATGCATGGCAGTTCAACTAAGTTTCAACAACCTTTATAATCCTCCAGTCAGACAGTTTTTTTCTGAAGTCCATTAGATCCTGTCATATCTCATCACAGGTCTTAATAACTCACTAATTAAGCCAAGCGTAATTATACACCCAACAATGCCTTAAAGTAAAAGGTTAGAACTAAAATGTGAGCCGAATCGCCCGGGGACTAGACTCAGCGCATTAATTAATCCAACATATGTGTGCTTATCAAAGTTAATAATCAGTTTAAGTGACATCAACCATGAGAAGGAAAGAAAGATGGAGGGGAGGAAGGAAAAAAAAAAGGGAAGACAACGATCTACAGCTACTCTGAATGTCAAAAATAGATCAGGCTAATAGGCAAAACTGCTTAGATATAACATTCACAACCCATTTGACTTTTTTCCAAGTGACATACTTTAGACAGAAATGGATACTGCACATTGAGACTTGATTTTATCCATTAGGAATTGACTGGATTGTAAACAGGAATAACGTGTATTGAAAAGCTGTGCACAATAACACTAGAAATGTGTATCGATGGGATCACTCCTCTTTATCAGTTACTCACCAACATGTTGTTTCAAACCTGTATGACTTTCTAAAATACCTTTTCAAAGTACCTTATTGTGTGTTCCACAGAAGAGAAAACATTTTTGGAACCACATGAGAGTGAGTGAACCATCTAAATTTGAAAGTGCTGTTCTAGCCGCTTGTTGTGGTTGGAGACACCATTATAAATCCAACCTATAATATATTTAATCTTCCTTGTAATTCTTTTTTCAACAGGAAAGTAAATTTGTTTTGACCTACACATAAAGAGGCTGCATGAAAACGCAATAAAGATAAACCAATCAGTGACCCAGAACACGTATTTGAATTTGCAGTGATATAAACAGAAAACTATAGACTCTACTTGACTGTTTAGTGCAAAACTCCACAAAAATGGCTCTGACATACATCATCAGACACCGTTTGGGCATTTCCATCTGTCCGTAACTGTGTAAACTGCCAAAAAGTACCACGGGTCATGTATGACAGAAAACAAAGAGCGGTTTTTGCATTAATACTGCAGCCTGCATCTGGAGCTGTCAGGTTTGTTTTATGAACTCATATGTGAAAATCTCTCAAGCACTGTTAAAGTATATTAATCTACTGCTGATGTTCTTGGGATATTGGATGTAATGGTTTACAGCCACTGTGCCCAGTTTAAATGCTGTCTCTACTCAAATCTGATTGCTTTCATAAAGCATTTCTCTATTCTTAGACAGTAAAAAAAGGTTCTCGACTAAAAAAATAAAAGAAACTGCATTGTTGTCCAGGCTGATCCCTGAAAAATAAAACCAAACACTTTTCTAAAAGCTGCCTTTTTTGCCAAAAAAACATTTTTTCCAACCTTTATGTCAAAGTGTTTGAACAAATGATAAGGTCAGATGCAAAATATCATAAAGAGCAAGCGTGTGAGTCGCGACTAGCCTCCAATTACCACCGCTAAAGTTTTTCTCTGAAACAAGTCCTTGTCCACTTCGCTTGTGAGGTATAAATTAGCTTCTTATGGATTAATACCTCCTAATTTCTTCATTCCTGCACGGGCTAGTGGGAGAAACACCCCGAATAGCATTTAGCACATGTCAAATAATGAGTTTTCATTTAAGAGGAGAGGGAGATGATGAGCGAGCGGCCAATGAGAGCAAAGGAAAATGAGTCTACGGCTCCGGCGGGTCCCTTCTTAATCACGATCACAGTGTACCGTGTGAAGAATAAGCCATTACTTATACAAACAGAGCATAATTAGTCACTACGGCGACAGGGGCGGCGGGCTAATGTCACAGATTTATGGTTTGCTCCCTCAGAAGGCAGAGGACACAGTGTCGTTATGACTCAAATATCATAACCACGATACTCGGGGCTAACGAGGTTCCAGCTTAATTACATGAAAAAGAGGTATGTGGGTATATGCGCACACACAGGCCGAAGGATTGGGAAATAGAGCTAAAATAAAAAAAATAAAAAAATAAAAAAAAATAAAAAAAAAATCGCAATATCCAATATTTTTATTGAAAACAAAAATGTTTAAATGCAAGAAACAAAACCTAGTTAAAAGTAATCAATGTTTTCCACTCTTTTAAATGAATCAACATGGAAAATAATAATTATTATAGAATTTTCACTTTTTTTTTTTAATGTTTCAATGTAACCAATAATAAGAATTTACCTACATATATTTCTACTAAAATATATAAATATTGAAAAAAAAAAAAGAAATGAAGATTTCTTGGAACATTTTTTGAGCTGACATAAATTAATCTTTGAATTGAGTTTTAAAATACAGTTTCAAATATTCCATAGAAACAAATCAAACAACATATTTACTTCTATGCTAATACAGTTTAAAATGGTTCACAGAAACAAAATAAACATTTTTACTTCTATGCTTTTAACCCTGCAAAGCCTGACATATGAAATAAACAGAAAAAAAAAAAAAAATTAGAAATGGAACAGTTTATTAAACCTTTAGTCAAAATCTATTTTTGTTGAGTATCATATTTGGTAAATCAGGCTTTTACAGCTCATATAGCACCTCAATTTCATTCAGAGGCACAAAGTGAGCAAAAACATGCAATTTGTAAGATTTGGTAAGATGAATTTCTAATAGCTTGTAATATTCAGTAAATGAATGAGATCTTATAGCAGTATAGCAGACTACTGCATAAAATTCAAATGAAGAGAAATACAAAATATGGTAAAAAAAACAAACATTCCTCAAATGTCTGTTGTATTATACTTCATTTTTACATGATTTTTTCTAAAAAAAATAAATAAAAAAAAAATACAAACAATATAACAGTTACTCTAATGTTTACTTTCTAAAAACCAGTAAAGATTTTATAGCAAAAAGCTGATACACTGACAATTTAGGCTTTATAAATTTGCATATAAAATATGATATAGTAGGCCATATACGGTTAAAAGATCTCAACGCTCTCACAGTTGTAAGTCATGAGACAAAAGTAGTCATCAATCACTACAGGACAAACAGACACAGGACATTTTTTCTTAACCTCAGGGAGGACTTAAGGTCCACAATGCGTCCGGTACCACACAAATACACTTACACAATGGAACAAAATGAAACTTTGTGTATTAAGAGTGAAAGCTAATCCCTTAAATCTCCCATAATAAAGGAAACAAAATCCTAAGCTCCTGATATTGCCTTTAAAAAGATTTGCAGCCTTTCCGTGGGATTGCGCTAGCTTAGTGGACTAAATTGCTTTAAGTGTGCGCGTCTGAGCCCGAGAGTGTGAACGAGTGAGGTGAGGACACAACAACAACAACAACAACAACAGCGATACATGAATGATAAGACTTACGCTACTCCAGATTGTTCAGGCTTCTAATTTCCCTCTCCAAATGTTTCTTCTGACATTCGCATGCATCAATTGGGTCGTGCTTATTCAGTTAGAGAACAAAGGCTGTTGCAGGAGAGGCACTATTAATGAGGGCGAAAAACATCGATTTCGGGGTGATGAAATAATGATCTGAAACATCAACAAAAGCCTGCCATCTGACAGCCAAAGTTGCACACTTCCCATGCAAAAGAGCAGGTTTCACGGAAATAAAGCATCTTTCATGAATCACTATAAGATCAGTTCACTTCCTTACTTGATTCGATTGGCGCCATTGAATTGAGACATCTTTTTTGATCAGTAGAACTGAGGTGCAAACCATTAAACATCAATTAATCACATTTACCAGACAGATGTCTGAAATATGAACCAGCAATCTCCCATATGGTAAGTGTTTAGGTCCTATGCGAACAAACACGTTAATTAGAGTTCTCGGCCGAGGCTAGTAGTAACAGCTGTTTTCCTTAACAGAAATACAACATTAATGTGATTTTTACAAACAAACAGGGATGTTGCCTTTATATCCTGTAGCCCGGGAACTGCAAAACTAAAACAACAAATCAAAAAACAAAACAAAACAACTAAAACTAAAACAATAAAATCCTTTTCAATGTTTGAAATAAAATAAACATTAAATGAAAAAAAGAAAAAAACTCAAACTTATTTTATTTTGCATTTTTGTTTAGTTTGTTGAAGTACTAAATAACCTTTCAAACCTAACAAAACCTTAAAAACTAGACAAAACAAACAAACAAACAAACAAAAAATAACAACATTTTTAAAACTTCAACTAAAATGAAAATATAATAATATAAAACTAAAATATAATTCAAAATATTAATAAAACTATAATAGCAGTGATTAAAAAAAATAATTAGTAACACTTTAGTATAGGGACCATTTCTCACTATTAACTAGTTGCTTATTAGCATGCCTATTATTAACATATTGGCTGTTTATTAGAAACAGAATTTGACCTTAAAATAAAGTGCGACCAAAACACTACCCGGGGCAATATTTTTGTCATACTCTACTGTGTTAATACTGAAATTTTCCATTATGGCTTTTTATACTTATATTTTATGTTATGAATTGCACTGTTTTGTTTTAGAGATTAAGGAAATTTCCATAAACTCAACAGATAATGTGGGGTCAGAAACTTAACAATAACTCTGCTGTTTTGCTTTTTTTTCTTACACTCTTTTCAACTATTCACTGAAAGGCTCTTTGGGGAACCCAAAATGGTTCTTCTATGGCACCGCTGCGAAAACCCCTCTTTAGGAAGCTTTATTTTTTAAGAGTGTTCAGTGTAGATATCCTCAAACACCTAAAAATCCAAGCAGACACATAACTCCATTGGTAACTGGGAGCCTGAGGTAGTATCCAGTATGCTATATGTTTAGATAGGCATCTTAATAGCATGAATATTACTTGATGGTCCCTGAAAACAGCCTTCAGTGCTCCCAGAAGCTCTGTAGAAGTGAACTGACGTGGTGTCTTATTGCGTTTGAGAGAGCAACAAATCTCCATCTCTATTCTGTTATTGAACAATGCTGTCCGAGACCGGCTACCATTGTTTAAGTCGCGAGAGTCATTGCTTAGCCCCTGGTAATTGCACTGCTGGCGATTTGTAATCGTTATGAGGGAAAAGCCGCTCATCCCCACGGGACTCGGCAGGTCAGCTGCTTTCATGCTCACGAAGTCTCAGGCTATATATCTGCTACGGCCAAGCCTGTGCCGTATCTCTCACCACCGTGCTACTAGGAACATGACTCAGGAAAATAGACGATCAGTTTTGATGTATGTTCTGATCAAAATCTCATTTGCACAAAGTTCATTTACAAGTGAGAAAAAATAGAGAAAAGAATGTGATTAACTATTCTGCGATTTTGACTGATGAATCACCGCACCGCTGCCAAGAGGTATCCAAAAAAAAGAAAATGAACTAAATAAATCAGAAGAGATTAGCTGACCCTTCAATTTGTCTAAGTTGTTAGTTGCGTTTTTCTCCCGACTGCGAATCAATTACATTATTGCGACATGTCTGTTATTGTCGGAATTGATAGAGAACAAATTCAAGAGCTTATATGGCTAAATCTGATGCGTGGTGACAGCTCTACCTCGAAATAAAAAAAGAGGTGCGAAACTTGTCAGACGTGAAAAATACACTGCCGTCTAAAACTGTAAGATTTATGTGATATTAATGCATATTTGAGTCACTTTAAAGGGAGACAATGACAGTGATTACTCTTACTGACAGTCGGCTTACGAAAGCATTGATGATATAGCGGAGTCTATTCCTGTGAAACTCAAAAAAGCCCTGCTTCCAGATTTTCTGCAATATAAACTTCAGTAAGATACATTTTGGTTTTAGTTGTGCAAAAGTGAAATCCATACAGAACTGCTTAACAGAAGTGAAAGGATCAATGCACGTTTACTTTGATTTAACCAAATGAGATATGGATCAAAGTTTAGGGCTGAAGCTTAAGCAACATTATAATACATTATCTGTTATAAATATACCAGTTCCCTTTGATTTTAAGGCCATTTATGGTCAGTGTTGTTATTATTAACTAAAACTATTACAATTGTTTTGGTTAACTGAAATGAATCTGAAGCTTGTGGTAAATATCACAAGAAAACCTAAGTTAGAAACATTGAAAAAAAACAAAAACAAAAAAACAAAAAACCAAAGCAAAACAAAAAATAGAACAAATAAAAATTACAAAAGCACATACAATTACTAAAACTTATCAATACCTTTACCTTTCTGTGATAATTATTCAAATTTGTTTCATAATTATTTTGTTAAAAATTCAACAGGTGACATGGCAAGTATACTTAAACCTAATAAGTCAAGGTTAGCAAGTGTAATATTAATACCATCCATAAAAAACTGCACATTTTCTCCACAAGTCTATGCTTTATCTGAGCAGACATTTGAGTCACCCAAAATGTGTGTGTGTGTGTACTGCGGCTCTACCATCTTAGAAAACAGGATAATGTCTTACATGGCAGTCATTTACACACATCTTTCTTTATCTGTATTACACAGACCCGCTTTTCTTTGTAGAAAAGAGAGAAGAAAACAGATGAGGAACTTAAGGAAAAGAGATGAATGAAGCATTGTGGAAAGAATTGACAAGAAAGCCAAGAGTGCTTATATATTCCATTGAGAGTGTGTATGAATAGCCTTGCAGAAGTGTTGAGCCATTTCGAAACACCGCACCGTCATCTAAACACGGCTGCATTATATGCGCATAAACTATGAATAACAGGAAATGACCTTTTTTTGAGGGGGTAAAAGGAGCCAAAATAACACATTCAAATCTGTCAGTATGGATTCCGCTAATGCCTGAGTGCCAGAAAGAGGAGGTTACCTAGGCAACAAGTTGGAAAAGGGCATCAGTTAGAATGTAATTAATTAACAGATTTTGCTCCTTTGAAGTGGATGTGTTTAAGGATCGCAAAGTGGGATATGCCCACAAAAAAATCAGCCCTTTTAGGTATGTTTTCAGAGTGCTTTATGTTTCTTGATTTATTTCCTACTAGGAAAAAAGATCATCTCAGCCCTTTTATCACACACAAGACAAACTTGCCAGTTATTAAATGGTGGTGCGTGTATGCGTACCTATCTTTTAGTGCTTTCCGTTTGATGCCATGTACAAAACAGGTGCGAAAAAAAATGATGCATAGTTCTTAGAGACAACGAAATAAATGTCCTTGATCTTAATGTGCACGAATCTTCAGTGCATTCTGAAGGAAAATATGAACTTTCTTTGCTTTTGAAAATGCCATTTCTGCTAATGAAACCACAACCTATGTAGGTGGGGGGAAATCATGTAAATTAATAATATCATAGCTTAACAAGTCTGATCCAACCAAATCCCAATGGATAACATTATGCCCAATGGATATTTTCAACCTTAAATTAACTTTCACACCACTGAAGGAAAAAAAAAAAATAAGCTAGAGTATTTTTAATTATTTTATGTATTTTATTTGCTTATTTTTTTAAGCAAAGGGTTTGTTCTTTCTTTATTTTGATAACCAAATATTCTGGGGGCCATGAAAAGTAATGGCATTATTGAGCCCTGATATGAGGGTCTTTATTAAATTACATTTAATTAAACTATTCAAAGTTGCACGCATTATGAATGCTGTTTTTCATGACGTCTTTAAACACTTGAGTGTTCCAGCACCTATTTAGTTTATGAAGGTCCTACTGAATGAATCATTTATTGATGAATGAATCATGTTGCTGGAGGAGAAGTTAAACAAGGCTTGTAGAATCAGGATCATAATCGATATGTCTGATCAGACCTTTCGTCTGAGTGTGGTGTTCTGACTTGTTTTGGAGTCTTGCTGTTATTTCCCAGAGCTCTGCCTCCACCTGACTATTCAATTCAAAGCATTGCAGCGGCCACAGAGAATCAATCAGCGGCCTCTCTCAGGTAGTCTCAAAACTATAATGCGTGTGTGACCAAGCATCACATCGCTTTGTTCCAATACATAAAGTGGGTAAAAGAGATCTTGATTACTCTGCCAAAAAAAAAAAAAAAAAAAAAAAAAAAGTGCAGGAAATGGGTGACTGGGTTCGTGTCTGGAGAAAGCTATCCGTTAACGTTCTCATTCATCTCGATGGCAGTTGCTTGGCTTGCTAACGTCTTTATTTGAGTAAATGTCATATAACTAATCACTCTGGAGCTGCATGAAAATTACATCATGATGATGCTGATTGGCTGATGGCACTGCTTCAAATCCTTCATTAGAGATTGTCCTGTGACATCAAATGCAGGGAAAAAAAAAAAAAAAAAAATATATATATATATATATATATATATATATAGTGCTGTCAAATGATTAATCGTGATTAATTGCATCCAAAATAAAAGTTTGTTTACATAATGTGTCCTGTGTTTATTTATTATGTATATATAAATACACACACACACACACACACATACAGTATATATTTTGAAAATATTTACATGTATATACATTTATATTATTATATTTTACATTATGTATAAGTATGTTTAATATATAAACATAACATATTTTTCTTAAATATACATGCATGTGTTTGTATTTATATATACATAAATATTTACAGTACACACTCACATATTACGTAAAAAAAAACTTTTATTTTGGATGTGATTAATCGTGATTAATCGTTTGACAGCACTAATATATATATATATATATATATATATCACACTTTTAAGAGTCATTTTAAAAAAGGTGAAATTTTGAAATAATGAAATATTGCTATATTCTTCTATGTCACCATGGTGTAGTTAAAGCCACTATAAAGCCACCAAAATGGCGTAGTTACAGTTAACTGGACAATGATTAATATTACTAACTAAAAGTAAACTTAAAATAGATGTAAATGAAAATAAAAAAAAAAATTTTATTGCCAAGGCAACATTTCTCATTTTCTTTTAGTTTAACTCTACAAGAACTAAAACTGAATTTAAAAGTAACTACTAAAACTAAAAAAAAAAGAATAAAAAGACAAAAATAAACAACAAATTTACTGAAACTTAGTTCAAATTAAGCTAAAATAAAATAAAAAAAATATGAAATTAAAAACTAAATTAAATATTTAAAAAAATATATAATAGTATATCAATGATACTAAATAATATCTAAAACAATATAACATTAACAGACAATGGTTCAGTTATTACAATAATTTCTTTTTCTATTTCAGTATCTCCCATTTTGCTCCTTCAGATGAATAATCTGAAGCATTACAGTGGAAAAGAGGTGAGACAATTTGATTATCGCGCTCCAATCAAACACAATTAAGGGAGGTCATCTAGAACACTTACACAGCAATCTAATGGGACCTTTTCACGCACGCACACGCACACATTATCACAGGTACACATCTCGGCACTTTGCGTATAATGGGCCGGTGTTCGTAACTCGCATACATGCGTATCAGACCGTGTGATGGCCGCTGATGAACACATTCCAGGATTAGCCCTTGCTACAGGCAAAACTTTACATCAATTAATCAACAATTAATATAATAAATAATTTTCTGCTAAATTAATACACAGCTCCCAATTTAGAGAGCCTAATTAATCAATTTCACACTAACACATGTGCCGGCGACAAAAAGAATGGAGGGGGAAAAAGAGGGGAGTGAAATAAAATAGACAGAAAAAAGAAAATAATGTGTATTAAATCATATTGATACATAGCACACACAAATATTGAGTAATACAGTTCATAAAAGAAAAGAAAAATGACATCCTGGGATTGCCGTGTCTGGAAAGGATACTTCAATTTTGGCCATAACAACATTTTAAATTGCTGCCCTCATTTCGGAGCAGCATTCCCACTGGGAAAGTGCCTATGATGGCTTAAAACAATGTCTAGGTAGACAGCTTGCAAGGTTTTGGAACAGAGCTCATGTTTGTTCTAAGAACAACTTGGTTCTGATCCAATTAAGAGCAGAGAGAATGAAACGAGCATGGCAGATAAAACTAACTCTACAGGGATGAAAACATGACACTAGATCCATGAGGGACTGCGATTCTATTCACAATGCGTATGTCTTTTCTGTTATGATTCCTATAAATGTTTTTCTGCTAGAGGGTGAGCATGATTAAAGTAGATAATGAGAGAGAAAGAGAGGAAGATGAGTATTGTCTTCTACTACCCTCTGTTGTTTATGTCTGTGTGAACAGGGTCTGGTCTCTCTCTACCGACTGAATTACGACTTAATACACAGTCCAAAGAAACACATACGCACACACAAACACACACTTACACGGGCATAAAAAATTCACAACCTTGAAAACTAGCCAAAGTGCATGCCCGAAAGGAAGTGAAAACATACAGGAAACTAAGCGACCAAAACTTCAGCACAACTTGTTCTGTTTCTCTTTTCATTCTCATCTCTGAATTTAATTCTGCCCTTATGAATACACAATTTGCCATCAGCAATAATAGTTGTTGGTACAGCACAGAGTTAATATTCCAAGCATGCATGTGTATCTAGAAATAGATCTAGAGAGTGGATTTACAACCAGGGGTATGCACACCTGAGGAGCTACTTAAAGTCAATATGAAAAAGCATTTTAGTTTTGTAATGTGACACATTTCACAAAAAAACTGGATATTTAACAATAAAATAACACGTAGGATGGGACTTTTAGCAATTGGGAATTAGCTAGAAAGTTCTATACAATAATGCTGGCAATCTTTAACATTATTTACAATACTCTCCCCTCCTGGTGACATAATCTGAGACGGAACGCTGTTCAGAGACAGATCAATGTGTCATTTTTTCACAAATCAGTGCAATTCTGAAGATTTCATTGGTCATCAATCATAGCGCTGATTGACTATATATATATATATATATATATATATATATATATATAGACACTGGGCAGAGGTGCATTTGTGCAGCAGATAGTTTGTTACTCGTCTATTCTTTACCATATCAGATACGATTGCCTGAGAACTGTCAAAACTTGTGAAAGACAAACAATCTCAGGTGTCTCATTAAAGGGAGAGCTACTTGGTAAGTCTAATGTTTTTTCCACTCACAGTATGGAAGTTTAAAAGCCAATAATTTTAATAATGCATACTTTAATAACTTTAAAGTTATTTACACTAAACGATATCTAGTGTTATATAAGTCAAACTCAAGGAATGAAAGATTAGTGAGGATGATACAATAGGGAAAAGCAGGCAGAAAAAGAGAAGTTCCTATTTCCTAAATAATGCATCAAACCCAAGCAGCTCCTTACACACACACACACACACACACACACACACACACACAGACTCATATCCACTGACCATAACCTGCTGCCATAAACAGCTATAATACTCCACTGTTAAAGACACCGCTACATCAAGCTGCATATGCAGTGAAACACAACGTTCACTCCACTGCAGTGTTGTTATAGCCATCCAGCAACTGTAAAATATCCATTTCAAAGGCTTTTAACGCAGATTTAGAAGCTGGCTGTAGTGGAGACGGTCTAATGTTGGAGGTGATAATGCTTACAAGAGGACACAGGGGATCTTTAGGCTAGCCTGGGCTTTCTCTAGACTGTCATGTGTCATCTCTGTGTGAGAGAGAGCTTCAAGTGTCCCTGTCTGAGAGAAGATACGCCCAGCCCTCTGGAGTGATACTGGCAAAACAGACAGCTGTTCCCAGTTAACTGTCTTGTACAATGAATATTGATTTCAATGTTCAATAGAAGAAAACATAGAGAGGAAAGCGAGTAAAGTGAGTTTGGCCATCAAAGGTGAACGGTTTGAGATAATAAATGTACATACTATAGAACTAGCCAGAAGGCAGCATATTTTATTTAACGCGAATGACTCTAAGATTAAATAAGTTTGTTTACTATGATGTAGTCGTGCTGCTCAGTGTCCATGTTTTATTGAATATAGCTTATGTCTTTCCATGCAGAAAAACTGTGACTTTGCTATCATAAAATGGTTCAATAAACACAAATACTGAGTGACTTTCTAGCTAATTTGTGTATTTTTGCTCCATTGACTGAAAAAATTTCTACCGAAGTCAAAACAGAAACAGTTTGGAGTCTAATGTTTTGTTCCTAAATGAATCAGCATTTCTGAACTAAACAATACGGTTAAGTAAATCATTTAATGATTCACTTATAAAGACAGTCAGGTGTTTAGTTCCTGAATAAATCAGTGCTTTGAGTGAAAAAATTCAGTTTAAGTAAGTGATTTATTATACAGTCAGCCATTTCAATTTGTTCTGGAATGAATTGACTGGGTTTGGGTAAATGATTCACTAGATAGTGAGCCATTTTGTTCCTGAATGAAATGAGCAAATCTATTTGGCTGAGTAAACGATTCAATGATTTAACAATTAAGACACTCAGCTGCTTTGTGTGTGAACAAATCAGTGTTTTTAATGAATCGGTTCAGTTGATTCACTCAGATAGTCGCTCATCACCACCTATTTGCACCTACTGGCACAACATGCAGAAAAAAAATCGATAACAACTACAAATAAGGATAAAACACATGCAGATCACTGTCAGGCTTTCATTGTTCAGGGCTTAGGTTATTATAAAGCTTGTTGGACATGCAACTATTGCAACTGTAGCTCTTGTCTTTGTGAGTGTTATTGAGTCACACCGTTAAACTAGCTAATTTCAGCCATTCTCCAACCATTCCCATGCACCATTAAATGACTACATTCTCAAAATATGAAACATATGGGCCTCTTTAATTGGCCAATTTCTCTTGCCAGTGCATTCAGTCTATTCCTGAATCCAAATGAAAACACACACACATACACACACAAGCCAAATCAAGGCAGACAGGCTTGGCGTACTCGTCCACTGCCTCGGCTCAGATAGCGGTAGATTCCCCTCTGTTCTATTGATTAATTGTGCCATTATATTTGATGTATTGCTTTCTGTGGCCCATTTATTCCCTTTCTTTCTCTCATGTTTTGTTTTGTTTTTTTTCCCTCGGATTGCCATTTGAGGGATACGGCACTGGTGTAATAGTCTTGCCCAACAGGCCTGGGTTTAGATGAATAAAACCATCTTTACATGCTTCCTTCCTGAACGAGTTCAGTGGAAAGGGAGCATGGGACTGCTTTCTTATCAGAAGTTATTGTTCTACCCATGTCACGACTAATTTGTAATACCAAGAGAGACCCAGAATAATTATTCATATTTAATCAGGTGGAGAATGTGACATGGCCTGCTAGATGATAAGTCATTTTCCATGTTCCATTATCAAAATTTTAAGGAAGCGCCTCCCAGCGCCTAACCAGTACTCACTAAATGGAACGGCTAGAGTGGTTTGGCTTATAAAATCATAATGGGCCTGCCTGCTTTGATAAACTGAGAACGTGGCTAGAATACAAGAGAGAGAGAGAGAGCAAGAGGGAGAGGGAGAAAATGAAAGATGTAGGAAAGAGGAAAATAAGGAGTCTAAAGGATGGAAGAGAGTTTGAAAAGCAAAAGAGTGGGAGAAAGATATGAGCTGTTTCGAAAATGAGAGTGAGACAGCAAGAAGATTCAACTGCGGTGAGATCAGTAAATGAATAACTGATTGAAGACTCAGGGAAAGGACAAAGCTCCATTTGAAAAAAGGAAATGCAGAAAAAAACAGCAAAGAGAGAGGAGGCATAGGGTACAAAATTTAAGGTCAAAACTATTACATATATTATTTTTTGGCACATTTGTAAAGAATGTAACATGTCTGATTCAACTGTGAAAATCCTTAGTTGAGGACACCCCTACCTAATAATATAAAACCATGGGACACCGAGATGTACTGCATTTGTGGAATGCGCCAGATGGAGACGGCTGAAAACCAGAGTAAAGCAACAAACACGCAAGGAACAAAAGGAACGTCCAACAACGAGTGAACAGCAAAAAGAAAGACTGCGAGAAAGTACAGAAAAAGACAAAACAACTCAGTCTTTGGTTTATAATGAAGTTCCTGATGTTGAAGGACTCACCCTGCTCAAGTGGTTGAGGCTTGAGGCCAGTGGCCTTCATCTTGAGCGCTTCCTTAGCAGACATGTCACAGCAGGAGCCTTTATTAGTGTCCTGATCACTATCCGCTTGGTCGCTGTCCCCGTGCCCGCTGTCTCTGAGACTGGCTCGCTCTGGATCTTTGAATGTGGAGCCGCTACGAGTCAGAAAAACACGACGAAAATGATCAAACGGATTAACCCGGGCATGGATGCATAGGTTTTTTGTTCTTATCTGAAGAACATTTGTGTGCAGGGGAGTTTAAGACAAATAAAGCTGAGAAAACTGTTAAATAGGCCTTACCTTTGAACAAACTGCTGCCTGTTACCCATGTAATTGGGCTCAGCAGGAAAATTGTCTGTCTGTGAAGGAAAAAGGAAAAGAGTTTACAACTTGCACAACACTGAAATGTGTCCTGGTGTGCAACAGAATCTCCTGGTGAAAGAGATTGATTAATTATTCATAAAAAAGGAGGTTGGAGAGAGGGAGAAATAGAGGGGGGCTTTAATCCTTAGATTTGTGCATTTTAATTAGTCAAGGAAACATGCTAATTAAACATCCAAAACACTCAATTGCACATTTGTGAACTTAATGACCTGTTAGATAGAAATAAGAGTGGAGGAGCACGGCAGAAAATGGAATGAAGAGGAGGGAGTGTGTTGATATAGGAAAATGAGAGGATGAGTTGTTAAAAGCTTTGCACACTCACCCACACATGCACAACCTTTTTTTTTATCCATCAGGGAACTTCCCATTCACAACTCTTGTTCGTAATAGAAGCTAATTGTATTTACTTTAGACTGACACTAACTGTAAAATAAATACACAGCATTAGAGCGATGCAATCTGATATTCATATTCACTATTCACTGCCTGCACTACAGTGTAGTCTTAATGCTCATTAATGTCTCACCAAGAGCTTATAGGAATATATTTTATTTAATATCTTTTTTTTTTTTTTTTGCAGATTTATATTATTTATATTGCATGCATACATACGAAACAGAAATGTATATATCTATTTTCCTCTCTGTTTTTTTTATGTCTGTTTTGACCTGTGTGTATTGACACTTTGCCAATATTGTATGTATGGGGGGGGGGGGGAGAGAATCCAGTACATTTATGATGAGCGATTCTCACAAAACACGCCTGTGTCATATATTTATTCAAAAAATCTAAAAAAAAAAATTATTATTATGCAATATGTAGAAATTGTGACATTATTATATGACAATTAAGTACATTTTCTCCAAAATTACCATTTTCCCCATTTGTAATTCTTACTAATATACAGTAATATATTACTGTAATACAATATTTTTACAAAACTGGTAATTAGTACCACTTACCAGTTTTGTAAAATTATTGTATTACATTGCATTACATTATTATTATATTATTACATTATTTTATTATGATAAAATTAGATTTAAATATTTAGTAATTTTATTTATATCATATTAAATCAGAATTTGTCTTTAAATATTCACGTACAGTTATCTTGAGATTTTTGCCTACTCTTACACGGTAAGCATATTTACTTCAGCTCATAGGACTTTGCATATCTGTCATCATTATATGAAAAAAAGAGTATGTCTCAACATCTACTAATCAGTTCCGCCAACCAAAGACAGAGCTGAGTAATAAGAAATGCTTTATTGAGTAAACTTCGCCGGTTTGTCATTCTTTCCAGATTTATATCCACTTCTGTCTCTCTCTCTCTCAGTGTTTCTCTCTCTTCAATGGCTGAAGATGACCAAAAAACCGATAGCCCCTCTCCGATCTCTCTCCTATGGGTTTCAATTACTCAACTCAATGTTACATCAATGTTGCCACAATGTGTTTGTGCACCAACTCAGAGTCAATACGGAGTGGAACAGAAGAGAATCTGGACTCAGCTGTGGTCCAGACAATATTGACATGGCTAAACGCGAGACTGAGGGAGACTAATGCATTGGTTCATTTCTCCTCTCCCTCCCGTCCACATCCACTCTCTCTCTCTCTCTCTCTCTACACCACCATAAAACCTCTCAGACATCTTGATGGTACAGTAATGCAGTGCAGAAACGTTCTTTATTACTAGCATACGCTTTTATGCCTGACATTACCACATGTACTCGGTGTATAAAAGTGTTATCGCACCTGTTGTTTCAAAGACATTTGAAAGATTCAACCAGGAAAATCTGGGTCTTTTAGATAAAAAGAGAACTGCTATATAATCAAAGTACGAGAGCAATGTTTATCTTTTCAATTTTATTTTTCACTTATAAAACCTTCCACCATAAAACAATATCTGGAGATTTGCTAGAAAGAGATATAATATTTTTCTTCAACGCACCGTTGGTCTTCAAAAGGAGATATTTGAATGGTACGTGACGGATGAAATGATGAAACGAGACGGTAAAGTCACAGCAGGAGGGGATTGTGGGATTGTGTGAAAGGTCACGTAGGCCTCCCCTTTCCCTTGTGACCTTTCTGAAGCTTTGTTGAGACTCTCTATTGCAGTACGGAGCGCGTCTTTCAACCCCAGCCGCAGATAAAAAGCACAGATGCAGAAGCCGAATCAAAGGCTAAATCAACGATTGGAACGCTTCACAGCTAAAGTTGTAATTGCCATGAGTCTTTTGAAAATTTAAGTTTTTGAGGAAAAAAATTGTAGAATGTTTTCTTTAGCACGAGGGTCAGGGGACGAATCAACATTTTTCGCAGCGTCGGTGCATGTAGCTGCGGCATTTCGAGGTAAAAAAAAGCAAACTTATTACTTTCAACTAGCTCTACATCCAATTTCCCAGAATGCGAAAATCAGGCATTAAAAAAGATGAGTTTAAAAAGGCACTGTCTATTAATAACATAACTGCAGGGATGCCAGAATGGAGGAAGATGGTTCATTTTGACAGTAGCGTTTGTGTGCCCTTGGCAACGACAAGAATCACAGGAATACAACCTCCACATGTCTACGTTTTAAAAGGTTGATAAGAGCACTTTCCGGGGAAGTGTTTTACAACATCCTGCCTGTATGCAAACTGCCCCTGGAGAGAACGTCTGAGCGAGAGAGCGAGGAGGATAGTGCCGGTCTAAATCGAAATTCATGAGGCTTTTCTGAGATTACACAAGCTGTGTCCGCTGGCAGCACTGGGTCATGCACGAGTCCATGCGGCCTGCTTATTTATGTTTTCTTCGTCTACCATGTGTCTTTAGCAAAAACTTTATCAGAAGCATCCAACCTGCAATATCCACAATCTGGAAAAACACAACACAACCTCGCAGGCTGGCATCCAAAGTCGCCTTTTCGTTCCAACGGTGTTGCTGTGAGGCGCTATAAATAAAGGCTTTGTATCAACAACTAAAAGCTAATAAAAAGTCCATTACAGCAGTACGGATCACACATTCTCTTGCCAATTAGCACACAGTCATTTTTTACAAGTCTGGGTCCTGGTTTTAATGAGACGTGGATGGCATCAGGTAGCCTAGCCATCAGGTGACTTTAATAAATAATGCTGCGTTGCGTTTTTGCTGTTTTCATATCCAGTCCAGCTGTTACATGCTACAGGCTAGCAGACAGCTAATGACCTACACTACTTATCGCTGTTACTAAACTTGCGCTTGTTTTAATTGAGTGTTTAAATCCTAATTGAGGGCACTGGACCATCATTTGTGCTACTGCATCAATCGAGTATTAACAACATGCTTAGCTTCCATCTGCATGTTTTCATCTGGTGCCATTAGCAAAAACGCTTAGTACTTCAGCCTTTCCATGACTGATTTCTAGATTTTTCTTTGTTATGAGCGATTCGGCTGATTTCTAACTTTTTTATACTCTAAACTTCAACATAGACTTTTCAAAAATGCCAGATGCTTCTTTATTGACAGAGACAAAGGCTAACTGCTAACTCTTACTTCTACATATACCTTTAAAAGAAAACATCACTGTTTGTGCACTAATTCTGAGAAGAAGAGAAAAAGTGGCACAGTGGCACTTTTGTACAGGTAAACCAAGTATAATACTGCTCCATTTTTCATTTCCTTCTTTTCATGCCTTGTCACTACAAAATATGTCATTATAATAAAAGAATGAAAGAATAAAAATAAAATAATAAAAGATTAACACCCTGGCATAACCCCCTAAAATACATATACATAGAAAATATATATACTTATAATTAAATATAAATAAATATACATATATAATTAAATATAATTTATTCAATGCCATACATTTCATCATTATATTAAATAATACTACATTATTATTATTATTATTTAATACACAAACACACAGTTGTCATCACAAGCCGTTTCCTAAGAAAAAGTTTCACTAAGCTCCCAGTCCGAAGAGAAGCAACAAAACGAGAGGGAATCTGTATGTGCAAGGGAGTGTGTGGGAGAAAAACAGACTCTCTCAAGAGACGGGCAGAAAATGGCTCATCTATTTCAGTGAATCCTCAGTACCCTCTCTGGAGTGTTTTCACGGTGACCATCCAGATGCCTCCTTTCAATAGAGACAAATGAACAAAAGACAAGCAAACCTGTGTGTGTGCGCATTAGCGTGTTTACAGGACAAACACAGAGAGAAATATAGAGGCACATTCAGTGAAAGGTACGGAGGTGGGGGAAAGATGCCATGAGGGATAGAAAGGGATGCTTATGCAGCATAGATGCCCATCTGCCTTTCGAACGTCATTGGAGCTCTCCGGCTTGTGAAATGCATCTGGGTATTCCGGCGTGCCAGATATGTGCCCTCTGCTGTCTGACAACACAAACACGACTCAGAGAAGAGCATGTGTGTGCATTACGAAGAAAATTTGTCCAGTTTCACCTTGTAAGTCACCAAGTGGACAAGTAAACAGTTTTTTGACAAACTGTTCACTCTTTAGGATGGTAGCTATATAGTTTTATCATACACACAAACACTCAATTACTATTTGATGTACAAGTTAAAAGGTTACACTGAACCCGTGCAAAGTAAAACTAAGGCTGTTTTCACTTTGAAACCTTTTTTGTTTGTTTGTAAGTAGCGTTTGTAGTGTTTTTGTGCAAAATTAAATTAAATTAAATTAAATTCTTGGAATTCTACAACTTTTATTCTCATTTTTTTGACTTCATTGTTAAAATATACCACTTCAATCTCATAATTTAATGACTTTATTTTTTGTATGAGGCCTATCATTATAAGGATATTATATTAATATAAATATATATATATATATATATATATATATATATATATATACACACACACACACACACACACACACACACACACATACACACACACACACACGCATACATACATATATATGCTTCTAGAAACATCTTTTGATGCTAGGGCACATCATCAGTGATATTACCTGGGGTCTCAGGGTGTTTCGGGTCTTTCAAATATCATACACCCTCTCCCAGGCGACCTGACCTGGGTTGATCAGACCCCGGCCTGTGCCCTAACAGCAACCCACGGATCTGCCCTCTTTAGCCAAATCCACCTCAATGCTTTTTCAGCTGCGTCTATCGTGGTGTGAATCGCTTTCCTTCGCCTCTCTCCTGTTATTCCGAGTCCAGTGTATGCCCTGTACAGCGACTGGCCTGCAAAGCCCCGACACCCAACCTCCAAGCGGCAACATTTGGCTTTCCAGCCAGTTCTTTTCCACTCAAAGGCCTCCTCCATCCGCTCTTCCCAAGGTACGGTGAGCTCAAGCATCAAAACGCTCTTTAGTGAGTCTGACCACAGCACAATGTCAGGCTGCAAAGTAGTCTCTGTGATGTGAGGAGGAAACCTCAGCTGCTTTCCCAGGTCTACTTCCATCCTCCAGTCATGAGTAGTAAAGAGTAACCCAGTTGCCTTTTGATGTGCTCTAGTTGGTCTTTCTCCCTCTTTGACAAAGTGAATGGCATTCCTGCTCGGCCCTGTCCTCCACCACACACATATGTGGCCCTGGATCACAAAACCAGTCTTAAGTCGCTGGGGTATATTTGTAGCAATAGCCAAAAATACATTGTATGGGTCAAAATGATTGATTTTTTCTTTTTTGCCAAAAATCATTAGGATACTAAGTAAAGATCATGTTCCATGAGGATATTTTGTAAATTTACTACTGTAAATATATCAAAACTTCATTTTTGATTAGCATTATGCATTGCTAAGAACTTCATTTGGACAACTTTAAAAGGCGATTTTCTCAATATTTTGATTTTTTTGCTCCCTCAGATTCCAGATTTTCAAATAGTTGTATCTCGGCCAAATATTGCCCTATCCTAACAAACCATACATCAATGGAAAGCTTATTTATTCAGCTTTCAGTTGATGTATAAATCTCAATTTTGAGAAATTGACCCTTATGACTGGTTTTGTGGTCCAGGGTCACATATATATATACACTTCGATAACTTGTTCTCATTATTTAGAGTTTATTCACTAAATTTTATAACTTTAATCTCATAGTGGTATGACTTTATTCTTGTATATGGCCTATGTAAGGGCATTATATTAAAAAAAAAAAAAAAGACTTTCACAATATTATATTATATTATATTATATTATATAATTTCACTGTTTTCACTGTTTTATTTATATTGTGTTGTGTTGTATTTACCACCAAAACTTTTATTCGGAGAAAAACAGCAATGAAAAATGCATTAAACTTTGGTAAATGCGACCAAAAGTATGCAAAGATGCAAATGAACCTCAAATATGGCTCACTTCCATAATTTAGATTTATTCATACAAACTGGAGTCCACATTAACTGTACCTCAGAAGAAAACTTTCACAGCAACTAAACAAACTAAACTCTGACTGCAAACAGACTCGGGTCCAACAGCTCCCTAATTGAGTGTAAAACAGCCATCTGACATCCCGGGCTATTGAGAATCAAAGGTTTCAAGGGCAAACAGGTTTTTTTTTTTTTTTTTTTTGCATCTGTTTGTTTGGCTGTTTGAACACCAGGCCCCTAGGTAGAATAGCATTTTCGAAATGTACACAATAAAGCTTCATAAACAAAGAGCGATCAATGTTTACAACTACATAACAAACAAGACCAGGACAAGTTACCCCTGTGCGTGTCGAGCCGAATCAAATGAATAAGAGAATAATCGGCCTCTCAAGCAATGTATTCATTATAGGGGGAGAGACAAAGAATGGCCTACTCGATGGCACGAGCATTGATTAGATCATTTCTCTAGTGCATTACCAAGTGATCAAATTCAATTAGCCAGTCATGTGTTTTCCTGTGGTTACTGAGCCTATCAATCGTCTAGCCCTAACGAACCAAATGCCATCGCCACTCATTTCCTGCTCCCAGCCCCAGACCCCCAGTTAAAAGTTTTGAAAAATTAATTGCTTCCTTTGAAATTAACGCCACATGACTCTAGACGTTTGTGGTCAGAGTTATATTCATCGAGATTAATTACAGGGAGCCCAACAGACACCGCAGGTCATCCGTTTTTATCTAAGCCTGGATTTGACAGGAACCTTTTAAATATAATAGCCACGACACACCGCTTTCTGTTGTTTAAGGGTTTAAGCAGTACTGATGTGCAAGGACACACTAGATAAATCGCCATTAATGCTGAAGCCTAATCTGTGTACGTCCCAAATGTCCATGTAAGATGCTACTTCTGAGTGATATCATTGTCCTAAAATGATCCCAGACAGGAACACAACCATTGTCACCGTTAAAAATCTGTATTGGCCACAATACAATAAAAAAATCTGTCTTCATTTACTCACCCTCATTTCATTTTGTCGTTTTTCAAACCTGTATGACTGTGGAACAAAAAAGAAGATATTTTAGAGACTGTTTCAGCTGTTTTTGTCCATACAATCAAAAGTCAACAGGGTTCAGACGACACTGACGTTTACACAGAAGACATCTTTTGTGTTTCACAAAAAGTCAAATTGGTTTGGAATGACATGAGGGTGAGAGAAAAGAAAACGCTGACAGATTTTTCATTCTGTCACTTTTTAAATCGTTTTAACGACCGCCTGCATTTCAGTTGGAAATATCGTATGACTGTTATGTCACTTAATTAATATTAATAAGCAAAGCTAATAAAAAAAATATATTATGTCTCCCCCTTAGACACTTTTGTGATCATAGCCTCCAAAAATGTGGACTAAATGCTATTTTAATGCTTGAATAAGAATAATTAATGCTAAAATCTAAACACAGATCTGCATTAAATTTTTTACGTCTGTTCTTTTGTGTCTTGAATACTTGAAATCCTTTCTGAGAGCAATTACTGCGATTTCCAATTCCAGCGCTTGTCGCAACTACAGATCAAGCGATCTGAGCCACAAAAGAAGCCCTTATGCACATTTAAGCCTTATAGTGTATCTCAGTGGGAATAACCGCATCTAGTCACCATTTCTTTTCACAAATCCTGATTTCAAAAACGAAGAGAGGGAGATTACAGTAATCCCGGGTGGGATTATAAGCGCTTCAGGGCAGTCCTGCTTCTATCTCCCAACTCTCTGTGTCCAGCTGACACGGATGCAGTCAGTGGCAACTGTCATACAGACCAGATAAGACCCAATTTTCTCTTTGGAAATAGCAGAACATAATCCCATAACTAAGTATGTTAACAGAAAAGACAGAAAAGATGGCGGCTGTCCTTTTCTGGTTTAAGTACGGTGAAAAAAAATGAAAATTCACATTTGTGTTTTGCATTATTAAAGCCTCTCAGGTTTGTTGAATGTGAAAAGCAAAAGGCTTTCTGACATTCAACCCGTCCTTACAGCTCTGGTTGTAGTTCTTAAACAAGTGAAGTGTAAAATACATTTCTTAAGCTCATTATGATATATAAAAAGGCTTATACAGTGTAATTTTTCATGCTCAGACCCTTTACGACACTTCAGACACCAGGGTGAGACCTGAGGCAGACGGTCAAGGATAGAGAGACAGAGTGAGAACGGGAGCTTGAGAGAGAGAGCGAAAGAGAGAGAGCGAGAGAAAGCGAGAGAGAGAGAGAGAGAGAGAGAGAGAGAGAGAGAGAGAGAGAGAGAAAAGTGGCTTGACTTTCCACTTAAGCACATTAGAGGTGTGATACAACGGACAACCTCCCTGAGTTGAAACATGGTGGATGGTTTAACCATTCTGAGGCTTTAAGGAGCAAGACTTGTAAAAGATAGAGCAAAAGGCTTGGGGGTCATTCTAGGAAATCAGTGGCTTTTCCAATTGTAAGAAAATGTAACTATAATATTATATCCAAAAAATAATGAGCTTAAGTGTTAAGAAATTGCTTTGTGCCACTTCATAACTATATCTATAGTTTCACCACTTGTTTAGGTAGGTAGGTAGGTAGATAGATAGGTAGATAGATTTGCGATTTGTAGGGGGGAATAGGGGGGATCTGGTATATGCATCCCTGCCTCTGCTGAATTATTTCTATCCCCGGTGGGGATAAAAACATCCCGCGTGCCCACCCGCTCCGATGTCCCGATCTAAATCAAATGATTCACGATACGTGCTTTGATGCCCCGATCTGAATCAAATGATTCACGTTTTGAAGTCCCTATCTGAATCAAATGACTTGCGATACGCGATCCGATTGGAGCGCTTCAAAACAGTGAATCATTTTGCGACGCAATGGTTTAACTGATTTAAAGTTTCAAAAAGCTCCGTTGATACTGTGTTCTGTGCTCGCTTTCTCTATATAATTTATTCGTTGTTTGAATAACAGTGGAAATAACGTACGTTTTTATTAAACTGTGATCACATTAAAACAGTTTCCGTCGTATTAAAAACAGTGTAGTTGGGTCAACCTCTACCTATAGATTTTTATAGCCTACGGCTATAAAAAGTTTTCAAAAGCATCCCTCCCTCTGTTTTTTTTCACATACACATATACATATATATTTAAACACACACACACACATATATACATATATATATACATACATATAAATGCTACACATATTGTAGACTGACCCTTAGAAGGGCAAAGAAAACAGAGGGAAAGAGAGCAACAGATTGAGAATGAATCAGATTCCTTCTTATCAAACATGGGAAAATGTGTAAGGAGAAAAACAAAAAACCAAAAACCTGCTCAAAACTAATTTGTTCAAAGATGTGCACGTCTTGTTCCTATAGTATTCCCTTACAAGCAGTGAGCTCTGCGGTTCAGCCAAAATGTGCCCTGCGTTTTCACTGACATCTTAACAACCTCACTTCCCAGATTGCACTGCATGTTTTGCTTGTGCAGAAATCTCCCACATAATTTGATTTTGTTTGGATGAAGTGTGTGGGACTAATTAGAATTTCCAAAAGGTGTTACATGGAAGAGAACCCCGGATGAGACAGTTAGCATCAAACAGCGTGACAGTTAATCCTTATCTGAAGCCTGTAGTTTGGAAAAAAGCTAAGTGGTTTCTAAAAACACAAACATGATACTTCAAGAGATAATTTAACCATATTAGAAATAGAACCATCCACAAATGGACTGCGCACTAATTAAGAGAGTTTCTGGGTGTATGACGCCAACTCTTGAATGTGTTTCTTGAGCAGAAGGGTGTTAAAAGTTTCTGCTGGCGGCTTTGAGGTACTGCTTTGGAAATGTCAAGCACACTTCTGCTTCAGTGAATGTGAAGATAAACAAACACATGTGCAATCTGCTCACTCTCACTGGATAAGGTCACCCGTTGGGTTCACGGCTGGAGCAGTGCGGTCAGGGGTCGGTCAGGGTGCGGGGTGTTTCGAATCGGCACGGCTCCATGCTGATGATACAGCGCTACGGCACATGTCTCTCTGTTACCAAATGCAGCAGCGTGTAATTGATTTGTTAATCATCCGAGGTCGCTCCTGAAAGCCCAGAGCCTCACACAAAAGACTCCTGCATTTCTCCTGATTCTACTCCGCTGGTGGTCCAGACCTCCCCGAGGACACCTCGCAGAAGAGCGCAAAGCTTTTAAAGCACTTTAAAAACAAACAATCTCAAACACATGCCAAAGATCTGGTCCACTGCGGCCTCTTACATTCATAAACATCGACACACTTTTAAAAACCAATAAAATGCTGTGCTTAGCAGCCTTTCCATGGCTATTCAAATGAACGATTGTTCTTACTTGTTTTGAAGATTACATACATTTATAATCAATATATAAATACAAATATATATATATATATATATATATATATATATATATATAAAAACCATGGACCACAAAACCAGTCATAAGGGTCAATTTTTTAAAATTGAGATTTATAGATTTATGAATAAATTAGCTTTCCATTGATGTATGATTTGACAGGATAGGACAATATTTGGCCGAGATACAACTATTTGAAAATCTGGAATCTGAGGGTGCAAAAAAAATCCAAATACTGAGAAAAATCGCCTTTAAAGTTGTCCAAATGAAGTTCTTAGCAATGCATATTACTAATCAAAATTTAAGTTTTGATATATTCACAGTAGGAAATTTACAAAATATCTTCATGGAACACGATCTTTACTTAATATCCTAATGATGTTTTGCATAAATAAAAAACAATAATTTTGACCCATGCAATGTATTTTTGGCTATTGCTACAAATATACACACACACACACACACACATACATATATATATATATATATATATACACACACACACACACACTTATTTCAGATGCGATTAATACGTCTTAAATATAATTTAACCTCTTAAGACCCTGCGGACATTATATTTTAGTGAATTTCCCTGAGACTATACATGCCACAGTTTTAAGTCTGGATGTCCTGTACAGAGTACATTCAGAGCTTTTCAGAGATATCAAATGATTGTATGTTTCACCATTACCACTCCCTCTCCTTGGTCTTCAAAAATGTCTGAAATTAATTTAGTGACACTCTTATGGTGTCAGTCCTCTGTCGTGTGTGTCATGTGTTCCCGCCTCTTGTGTCCATATTTGGTTTGTTTCCTGTCCTTGTTTAATGTGATTATTAGTTAAGTCTGTTCAGCTGTGTGTTTGTCATTAGCCTGTGTATTTAAGTTCATGCCTGTTCAGTTTCGTGTCATCTGGTCTACTCGTTACTCCCCGGTGTTCCTGTCTATGTCAGCCTTGCCTTGTCTTGCCCTGCCCTGCCTTGCCTTGCCTTGCCTTGTCATTATTAAAGACTACTATTTGAGTTATATCCTCGTCTTTGTGTTCCCCTTTCAGTCGGTCACTCCGAGTCACGTCGGATGACCGACGAAATTGGGATCTCGCCAGAGAGACCAATCCAATTTGAGTGTAGCTAAACGGGCCAATGGACATTGGCATGCGGTATTTCGCATCTGGCTGCCACACCCCGCAGCGCGGGTATAAGAGGCAGCAGGTGCACCCCATTAATTCATCTTTTCCCTTCGGAGCCGAGCAGTGGTGCATCACTACTGCTCTCCTGTCCTGCGAGTGACTGAGAAAGTGAGCGAGTGTGGGCGTTACGGCGCAGCAGCGGTGGTCACGGTCTCATGGGAAAAAAGGAAAGATCGTTCTCTGTGTAGACAGCCACACCAGGAGTGTGCGGTGGCCAGTTCCACTGCGTGCTTCAGCACTAAAAGAGCATTTCTCTAAAAGAGCAACAGGTGTTTGCGTCTTTTTAAAGATGTCTTATCACCCGTGCGTTTCTGGGTGTAGTCGTTTCCTGGCGCCTCAGGACGGTCATGATCGTTGCCTCACGTGTCTGGGCATTCAGCACGCTGAGGAAGCTTTCGTGGATGGTTCATGTTCTTCTTGTGGGGACATGACCATCTCAGAGTTGCATAAAAGCAACTCTGCCTCTGCCGTGATCCAGCATTCGTCGCGGCACTGCGTCCGGTGGAGTCATAGGTGATTTGAGGATCACGATGAGGGCTACCCCAAGTGGAGTTCCTCACCCCTCAAGCACTCCACAGCCAGTGGAGCTGCCAACAGAGCACTCTGGGCTCTCTGCTGGACAGAGTGCACCACGCGTTTCCTTCGGTGCCCCCTCTGACGACCAGATGTCGATCGCTGCATCAGAGGGCGAGCACTCTCTCTCCGGGTATGACGACCCGGCTGCGTTGCCCCCTTCGGGTGTGGTAGCATTGTCCAAGCTAGACTCAGAGATGACGGCCATGCTTTCCTGGGCCACTGAGAAGGTCAGGCTCGTGTGGAATCCTCCACTGCGTCCCGATCCTTCGAGGCTGTATGAATGGTTTCTCGGTGGGGGTCGCGCTGGTTCTCAACACCCCCCTCTGGTGCCATTCTTCCCGGAAAGTGCATGAAGAGCTCACAAGGTCGTGGAAGGCACCTTTTACTGCCCGAAACAAATCTTGTAGCTCCTCTGCCCTCACCACCCTCGATGGTGGGGCCGCTATGGGGTACGCGGGCATTCCCCTCGGCGGAGCGGTCTGTGGCCATGCAACTGTGTCCAACAGCCGCTACCACTCTGCAGGGTGACTCGTGTCTCCCCTCACGGGCCTGTAGGTATTCGTCAGGTCTAACTGGCAGTGCTTATAGAGCTTGTGGGGAGGCGGCTTCTGCCTTCCACGCCATGGCGTTACTACAGGTCCACCAAGCCAAAGCCCTCAAAGACCTGCACGAGGGTGGTCACGACCTGGCGGTTCTACGTGAACTGCGTGCTGCGACGGACCTCGCGCTTCAAGCGACAAAGGTGACCTCACAGTCTCTGGGTCGTGCGACGTCTACGCTAGTGGTCCAGGAGCGCCATCTCTGGCTGTGTCTTGCTGACGCGAAGGAGCATGAGAAGGTACAGTTCCTGAATGCTCCTGTGTCACAGAACGGCCTCTTCGGCGACGCTGTCGAGAGCTTTGCCCAGCAGTTCTCGGCAGCACAGAAGCAGACTGAGGCGATCAAACACATCATGCGCCGGAGGAAACCTGCTGCTTCCACCCCGGCTGCAGCCCCTCAGCCTGCTCGTCGCCATGGGCGCCCCCCTGCGGCCACCCCCACTCCCACGCAGCAGCCTTCCACCAGGCAGCGTCGTGGAGCCAGTCGCAGGCAGGATGCCCAGCCCGTCCAGGCCCCCGCCAAACCTGGCGGCAAGTGCAAGTGCAAGAGGCCCTGAGACGGGCGACCCAGAGATGGAGGAGACTGCTCGTCGGGAGATGGTGACCGCACCACTCCCTCCCCCGGAGGAGGGCCGGGTGGAGAATCTTTTGTTTCGTTTTTGTTCCGCCGCTGGCCCAGCAGCCAGTGGTACCCAAAACATCAATAAAAGAGTGGTTTCCTCAATCTCTGGGTTACAAGAGGAGAGTGGTGAACCGTGCATCACGGGATCACTTCGCTCCTCCTCTCTAGCCAGGCAGCGGGTGGTTGCCCAAGAGCACCCCTCCTGCCCATTCGTGGAACCAAATAAGGGCGGTAGCACTCGAGTCCCCGCTTCGAGTCGTCACACGCTGGGCTGTCACAAGCCTCAAGCCAGGTTCCTGTGTTTTCTCCCACACAAGGAGGAATCAGGTGAGTGTTACACAGGCCATGCCGTCACAGGCCCTGGGCCGGGTCCCTGTGTTCCACCTCGCTGCCCCACCGCAGGTACGGCGGTGGTCCCGCTGGCACGGTCTCCTGCGGACCATCAGACTCGGCTACGCGATTCAGTTCGCCCGGCATCCCCTCAAGTTCAGGAGCATCCAATTCACTTCAGTCAAGGCCGTCGATGCCCCTGTCTTGCATGCGGAAATCGCAGTCCTGCTGGCGAAGGATGCGATAGAACCGGTCCCTCCAGCCGATATGAGATCGGGGTTTTACAGCTCTTACTTCATTGTGCCCAAGAAAAGCTGTGGGTTACGACCGATCTTGGATATGCGAGTTTTGAACCGTGCACTTCACAAAATGCCGTTCAAGATGTTAACGCAGAAACGCATTTTCGGGTGCGTCCGTCCCCTAGATTGGTTTGCAGCGATCGACCTGAAGGACGCGTACTTTCATGTCTCGATCCTCCCGCGACACAGGGCATTCCTGCGGTTCGCATTCGAGGGTCAGGCATATCAGTACAAGGTCCTGCCCTTTGGGCTGTCCCTTTCGCCTCATGTCTTCACCAAAGACGTGGAGGCGGCCCTTGTTCCCCTGAGAGAACGGGGTATGCGCATTCTCAACTACCTCGATGACTGGCTCATACTTGCGCAGTCTCGAGGGCAGTTGTGCGCACACAGGGACCTGGTGCTCAGGCACCTCAGCCAGTTGGGTCTTTGGGTCAACTGGGAAAAGAGCAAACTCGTGCCAACACAGAGGATCTCTTTTTTCGGCATGGAGTTGGATTTGGTCAACTAGACAGCACGTCTCACCCAGGAACGTGCTCAGTCGGTGCTGAACTGCCTCAAGACTTTATCAGGCAGGACGGCGGTCCCACTGAAACTCTTTCAGAGGCTCCTGGGGCATATGGCTGCAGCTGCGGCGATAGTTCCGCTTGGGCTGCTCCATATGAGACCGCTTCAGCACTGGCTCCATGGCCGAATCCCGAGGTGGGCGTGGAAACGCGGTACTCACCGGGTTCAGATTACACCGGCCTGCCGCAAAACCTTCAGCCCGTGGTCAGACCCCTCGTTCCTTCGGGCAGGAGTGCCCCTGGAGCAGGTATCCAGGCATGCTGTGGTATTCACGGATGCCTCGGCCACCGGCTGGGGAGCCACGTACAACGGGCACGCAGTGTCAGGGGTATGGACGGGTCCCCAACTGCGTTGGCATATCAATTGCCTCGAGCTGCTGGCGCAACTCGCCCGCCACCTCCTCCTCTGGAGTCAGAAGCATCTGAGGTCCCTTCGTGCCATCCACATCCCAGGAGTGTTCAATCAGGCAGCCGACGAGCTGTCTCGAGCGGCACTTCCTGGGGAGTGGAGACTCCATCCCCAGGTGGTCCAGCTGATTTGGAGTCGGTTCGGAGTTGCTCAGGTAGACCTGTTTGCATCTCCAGAAACCACCCACTGCCAGTGGTTCTACTCCCTAACCGAGGCAACGCTCGGCACGGATGCACTGGCACACAGCTGGCCCCGGGGCCTGCACAAATATGCGTTCCCCCCAGTGAGCCTGCTAGCACAGACACTGTGCAAGATCAGGGAGGACGAGGAGCAGGTCCTGTTAGTGGCTCCATATTGGCCCAACAGGACCTGGTTCTCGGAACTAATGCTCCTCGCGACAGCCCCTCCCTGGCCGATTCCTCTGAGGAAGGATCTGCTTTCTCAGAGACGGGGCACCCTCTGGCACCCGCGTCCAGACTTGTGGAAACTCCATGTGTGGTCCCTGGACGGGACGCGGAGGTTCTAGGTGACCTGCCCCAGGAGGTAGCTCTCACTATCGCTTCAGCACGAGCACCGTCTACAAGACGGGCCTATGCGCTGAAGTGGAACCTGTTCGTCGAATGGTGTTCCTCTCACCGTGAGGACCCCCGGATATGTTCGATCAGAGCTGTGCTGTCCTTCCTGCAACAAGGGTTGGAGCGTAGGCTGTCCCCCTCCACCCTTAAGGTATACGTTGCTGCTATTTCCGCCCACCATGACCCCATAGAGGGGAGGTCTGTGGGGAAGCACGATCTGGTCGTCAGGTTTCTTAGGGGAGCCAGGAGGTTAAATCCTCCTAGGCCTCCCTCCCTACCCTCTTGGGATTTGGCATTGGTGCTAAGAGCCCTACAAACTGCCCCCTTCGAGCCATTGCAGTCAGTCGAGTTGAAGTTTCTCTCTATGAAGACTCTACTCCTGACTGCGTTGGCCTCGATCAAGAAGGGTGAGGGGACCTGCAGGCATTTCGGTCGGCAGTCGTGCCTTGAGTTTGGGCCGGCTGACTCCAGTGCAATACTGAGACCCCGGCCCGGCTATGTGCCCAAGGTTCCTACCACTCCCTTCAGGGACCAGGTAGTGGACCTGCAAGCGCTGCCCCTGGAGGAGGCAGACCCAGCCCTAGCTTTGCTCTGTCACAGTATGTGGATAGAACTCAGAGCTTCAGGACCTCAGAACAGCTCTTTGTCTGTTACGGAGGACAGCAGAAGGGGAAGGCTGTCTCCAAGCAGAGGATGGCCCACTGGATAGTGGATGCCATCACCTTGGCCTACGAGGCACAAGGTGTACCCTGCCCGCTCAGGTTGCGTGCTCACTCCACTAGAGGTGTCGCATCGTCCTGGGCGTTGGCTCGTGGTGCCTCGCTAGCAGACATCTGTAGAGCTGCGGGTTGGGCGACTCCCAACACGTTTGCTAGGTTTTATAGCTTACGTGTCGAACCGGTTTCCTCCTGTGTTCTCACCTCAAACGGGTAGTGGCACTGAGAGGCCCGGCTCAGAGTCGGCTTGCGGCGTCCTTACGCCTAATTCTCCAGAGAGTTCCTTGACCAGGCAAACCCTGTCGAGTCCTCCAGCACTCCGGCGTCCAGACGTGGCGGAGCGTCCGGCGCCAGGCCTTTCAGCCAATGAATTCTTGAAATCTGGTGTGAGGCTAGTGCCCATATGAGAGACCCTGCCGGGATCCCATATGTGTATTCCACGGTATGCTTATTAGAGCCGTGTTTCCCCTGGCAGACCACGTTCTGCCATCTCTAATGATGCAGCCTAAGCCATCTCAGAGACTTCCATGTGCAATAGGGCCCTACGGGGTTACTTCACGTCTAAATGTCACTTAACCCCCTCTGGGAGGAGGTGACTCCGCAGTGTGCCTCTTCCAAGCGGAAGGGCACGCTTCCCAGTGTTATCCAAGTCCTACTGTTTGGGTTGCTCTAGGAACAACAGTAGTTGACCTTCTCTGTGTAGAGCCCGGTCCTATCGTCTGCCTTATAGGAGGGATCAGGAGGCCTACACAGGGCGCTGGAAGGGGCAGCTCCTGTGGCGCTTTGGTAGGGATCCCAATTTCGTCGGTCATCCGACGTGACTCGGAGTGACCGACTGAAAGGGGAACGTCTCGGTTACGTATGTAACCCTCGTTCCCTGAAGGAGGGAACGGAGACGTCACGTCCCGTCGCCACAGTCGCTGTACCACCGCTGAGCTGCCGGGTCACCGGCTCGGCTCCTCAGCGAAAGCATGAATTAATGCGGTGCACCTGCTGCCTCTTATACTCACGCTGTGATCAGCGGCAGCTGGATGCAATGATCGCATGCCAATGTCCATTGGCTCGTTTAGTTACACTCGAAGTGGATTGGTCTCTCCGTAGAGATCAATTTCGTCGGTCATCCGACGTGACGTCTCAATTCCCTCCTTCCCAGGGAACAGGAGTTATAACGTAACTTTAGGACGTTCCTCCTGGTGTGTGCACCGTGACATATGGAAATATGATAATATTTTGTAATTATCATTTAAATCTGTCTAATTTTTAAACTGTGTGTCATAAATCAACATCTCAGGAAAATGTTATGGGGTTTCAAATCAAAATATGAACAACTGTTACGAAACAGGATGTTGATTTCATACATGTCCTCATATGAGGGCACCAGGACTAAAAGCATGTTTATTACGCATTTTGGGAAACATAACAAATGAATAGGGAAATAAATTATATTTCAATATTCTATGAAATATTATATATTATTATGAAAATCATGTCAATTATTACTCCCATTATTACACTTCTTTTTTCATTACATGTTGGCCCCAAAACTCATTAATATGCAAATTAGATTTAGTTTATAGATACATTGTATATAATGAGAAAACCCGTTTATGGCCATTTTACACGCATTTTGCAGAAAGAAAAAAGGTATATCGAATCATTCTGTTATAACATAGTTGAGAATCATCTTTATACAAAGTTTGGTAAAAAAAATAAAAATAAATAAAATCTTAAACTAAAAATGTATTGGTGATTTAAAAAAAATCAATTGTTTTTGCCCATGCATGTTCATTCATGTCTTTTTAGTTTTTCAAAGAAATTGAGTCCCGATGTCTTCAACCGAGGACATAGCATAACTTATGAATGAAATATACATAACATTTCCATAATATTTATTAACTTTTAAGTTTTACATTTATGTTTTTGACAATCCAGACCATCTTAAAATAAATTCCTTGAATGTAATGTATGACTTAATACATTCTCAGGAAATCAAATTCATAACTGTTTGAGCTACTAGCTTGCTAAGGGAAGAGATGCACTAGATGAGACATTTAAATGAAAGAGAACAACAAATATGACAACCCTAGTACAAAAATTGCAAAGAAATGAAATATATATCAAGGAAGCAAGAAAGATAAATATAGCATAGAAGAATTTGAACGTTAAGAACCGCAAGGTGGAGACAACAGTGTTAGAACAGGAAAATCAATACACTCAAATCTTCCCAAGCTTCTTAGCAGCTAGATATATCAACCTGCTTCATCCCAAACATATCTCCTCATTAAAGACAATGAGGCATGACAAGAAAACGAGATTGAGAGACAAACTGTAACCTAAGCCCTACAAGCGCTCAACTTGTACATCAAACTTTTACAGCCTATGTTGGTGAGAAGTGCACAGAGCAATTCTCCACGTTGCTGGAGCCTCCGTTATTAGTTTTTCCATTTTACGTAACGGAGGCCTTTTGAAAATTTCAAGCCAAACCACAAAACACGTCCAACTAGATGTCGGCCCTCGATATCGGTCCTATCTGCTCGCTGTTAAAAGGCTGGAGCTGGGAACTTAAATGGAGCTGTGGTCGGGATTCTCCGGCCTCGACGCAGGAGATTAAATTATCGCTGGATAAGTATCTGAGAGGTTGTGTGTGGGAGCGAGCTGGAAGTTGGATCCGGAGTTGAGCTGAGGTAACGACACTTGGTTGTCTTTCAAACGCAAAACAGATAACGGGCACGCCAAGCTAAACCTATTTAAGCGTGATAACCCCTCGGCCAATAGCCTTAGAGCTCTCACCAATAGGGTTAACTCTGCTAAAGAAGGTGTTAAAACTAGTGTGCAGCAGGTCAAAGACCTCTTAATCTTTCCTTAGAAAAGACATCCACTGAAAAACACCCCATGCAGTTTGCAGAAGGTGAGTGCAGCCCAGTCTTGGACCACCTGTTTGTGATTTGGGAGCTGAGGATATGATCAGCTTTGCCTAAGCTGCCCCCAGGTGTTGTGCGAGTCATGCTGCGTTTGGCCTCTGCGTCATGGGGGTGTGTGTGTGTGTGTGTGGATGAAACTGTCGAAATTAGCAGTTCCCAACTGGTTTTGCTTCAGGATCCAGATTTTACATTGAAGTTGCAAGTTGCAACACAATATCCAAATTGTAAAATTATTCACTGTGAACTGCATAATCTGCACAATATGTAAAATAAAGCAAAAATGATTATGATTATGATTATATTATTATAATATATTAAATATATATATATACACACACACACACACACACACACACATCAATGAATATATATATATATATATATATATATATCAACAACAAAAACAATAATAATAATAATAATAATAATAATGCATTGTATTGTACATATATACACACACACACACACACACACACATTAATTAATAATAAATTTTATATGTAATACTAACGTATATACTATTATATACTGTTTTATTATAACAAAAGATGTAATTGATTTATACTACATTTCTGTCAACAAAGGCCAATAAGCATATTTATTTTGCTCTCCTAAAAATGCGGGATTATCAAAAATTTATCAGAATGCGAAGGATCCGTCTAGAACCGGTGATCTTAAACGAGTATTAAGAAACCTTATGCACTTATCGGGAAGTCCGATGTGAATGAATGAACGAACCTGATCTATGCAGAACAAATGATGGATTATTTATGTGCAGCCCTATCAGAGGTCTGAATGCTGAAAATACTAATGCATCAAGGAGCAGTGATGAGTATATGAGCTGCCTCTCATCTCTCATATGAGCATGCTTTTTTGATGAGCACAGATATTTTTAATGGAAGCTTTATTTTTTCTTCAAAGAAGATGAGAAGTTTAAAACGGGATGTCCATGGACTGTTTGTGTTGGTTTCACCGAACCATATCTGTGACATGTACAGCCTCGGGGAATGAAATATCGCTTTTCTCCTCCCCTTCTCCCTGAAATTCCTAACACAGCAGTTCACACGCTTTCTCAAAATAGAGGCTGTTTCACGCCAAACCGCTTCCCGCCATCAGGCAGGAACAATCTGCGCAGACCGGCAGGCCGGCGTGTGAAATCGCTTTTAAAATGTATTAAATAACAAGGTGGTTTGAAAACAAAGTACACTCAATTCAAAGTACATTATGTCCAACACAGAGTTTAAAGCAGTGCAGCAGAAGCAGGTTCATCTCTGAATATCTCCTGAAGGCTCCCAGTGAACAACAAAAGATTCATTAGTAGCAGTTTATTTGGAAATGAGGAACAAGACACTGTGTGTTGCTGTTGACCTGAAAAACATTCATGTTGTTGTTTTTTTTTTTTTTTTACTTATACACAAACTTGTAAATTACATTCTGCCACAAAGACTATTTTTTTTTTATGCTTGCAAAAGTTGCTGACATTTCACATTGGTTGCTAGTTTGTTTTTCAGAGGTTTGTTAGGATGGTCAGGGTGATTGTTAGGGTTTTAGGTGGTCACATTCATACCGAGACGCAGTTCTCACGGTTAGATGTCTGTTCAAATCCTTAAACATGAATGACAGCATGAGCTCTAGAGCAAGCAGCACTAATTACAAAACACCAAACTAGCTAGAGTGTTTTGCGATGCATAATGAAAGGAGGGCGGTTAAACATATCCACTCCTGGAGCATTTTGGAAACAAGCTAAGCAAATGAGTTTCAGATCTCTTCCCAAATTAGTTTACAGCATACCACTTGAAAACAAACGCTTTTTCTTACAAACACATGATATAATCTATACCAGACCAAAGATCACATAAAGTGGTTCCCATGAGCCAGGCATAGAATCCAGAAGCCGTGGGACCAGACTCCATTAGACTCCATTCATTAGCGCAGCAGCCTTCCTCTGCAATTCAAAATGCTTTGATAAAGATTAAAATGTTGCCAACTGACTCAACAGAGAAACAGAGCCTTGAATTTAGGTCACGGAGAGATGATAAACAATTCATAAGTGAAGCCCAATATTAAATATATAATATGATTCAATATAGTAATGAAAGAAAGCATTGTTAAGCTGCTAGACTGCTCTCCAAACAACTCTAGAAAGAGATGCCACACACACACACCCCTTCGCACATAAAAGCCTCCGCACTTTACAGTTGTGGCAGCACTCAGAACAATTGTCTTTCACTCCAAGGTGACTCGTTCTCTCTCCATTTCCATTTCTCTCAGGGTCAGCTACGCGCATCTCTCTTTATGCGTGCGTATAAATTGAGAAAAGCGAGGTTTGCTTAATGCAATGCTGTCAGAATGTCCCGCAACAGCCCTGTCCGCTGTGCATTAAGAACCTGTCAGCCAGAGTATGGAATTAATCAGCAAACCCCTGAAGAAACAATTGCATAATCTAAAGCTATAAATTCAGCCGACCTTGCCTTCAAACGTGCTTAAATTTCCACCTTCAAACGGGAGATTGAGGAAGCTAAAGGGTCTATAGAGTCAATAGATTTCTCTCTCCTTTCTGCCCTCCAATCTTTTCTTCTTATAAAGAGGAATAATTGACTGCGCCTCCTGCCTTCCCAACAGTTCTGAATAAAATTCCATACGAGTTCTTTTTTTTGAAAGTGACCTCTGCTTTGGCTTCGCTATACCTTTTTATTTGTTATGAAAATACTGACTCCTGCCTCGGATTCCTCGGAATGGTGGCGCTAAGGGTGGGATTCTGTCCTGAATTAATCTTTTTTATTTCACAACTTGTCTTTAGTCGTTTTCACGTCTGATCATTTTTGTCACTATTAAATCCATTTACGGCTGCAATTATGTTCTGTAATTAAGACAAGCCAGACTTTTGACTATCGGCATAAATTACAATACCATTATTGAAGCTTGTATAAATTATCATGCAGTGTTCTGCAGACACTTTTGACTATCGGCATAAATTACAATACCATTATTGAAGCTTGTATAAATTATCATGCAGTGTTCTGCAGACAACACCAAAGGAATTAAACCTGTTGGCAGTTTTTATGCTCCAATTTTCTATCCATCCAGACCTATATATATATATATATATATATATATGCGCTCGAGGAACGTGATGGAAACCTTTAGGACAAGCCAGAACATTTGTGGTTCTTGCAAACCTCTTTCATTGAGATATGAGCAACTCTAATTTAGCCTATAAAATTATATTTTAGAATTGTTTTACCTTTTTTTCATGTCAAGTCAATGAGGTTGACTGGACAAAAAACCCAGACGGTTTTCAAAATATCCTCTTTTGTGTTTCACAGAAGGAGGAATGTCATAAGCGTAACTAAATTCTGAGAGAATTTCCATTTTTTGGGTGAACTATGTTTTTGAAATACACAAGAGGTGAAATACACCAAAAACACCCAGCCAGAAAGGCATTCACATCTCTAAGCCCTGCATATTCACTGACCTTAGATCCGGCTCAGAATGGAGGCAACGGATTTCGAGAGCACCACTTCATTTATTAACAAATCAATTGACGGAAATGTGTGAAGATTGCTATGGTGACAAGATAATCTAATCATCAGAAATTTGGATTTGGTCGTCAGCGACATGAGTCATCGCACCTCTGATGTGAAATGACAAGAGCATAGAGAGAGCATGTACGAGAAAGCGAGGCTGCAATTATCAGCTCCGAGTGTGTTAGTAGTCTTTTAGAAAACAACTCTCCGACTGGCCCGGCCAGTTATGAACCTCTAACTCTTTGGATCAATCAGTCGTGCAGAGACTGTGGATTGATCTAACTTTAAAAGGGCGCCAAGAATGACGGAGAGATGGTGCATCCTTCAAGGTGCATTCATTTTGTTATTTGCTTGTAACGTGAGCATGTTTTGATATACTGTTTTTGCAAATATAAGTGGATAGCTACACGGTAATCTTCAGTCCGGTGTTTAAGTGCTGTGATACAATACAGATACTTGAGTGAGGCGTTGATTTACAATCTACTCTCAGAAACATTGCATTTGTCTGCTGTATTAAACTGATGAACAATCAACATTATCTGCCTGATTTCTGACTTCTCTGTAAAAATAAATGTTTTAAAAATATGCCAGCATCTTATACTTTTTCTGTGCTGATTAAATTAAACAATGCAAAAATCAATCCAAGTATCTGTTCAAAAGGTTTTGGTTCAAGTTGGGCACCTTCATATTTTCTTGACAAAGCAAAGAAAAAAAGTAAGAGAAAAGAAAATTTAGGCTATTATAACCGAGTTTTGCTACACAAACCAGTCACCCCATAATCTACAAAACCTACCTCTAAAAAATGCTGGGTTAAATATGGACAAACCCAGCGATCGGGTTGTTTTCAACCTACAGTTGGGTTAAATGTTTAACCCAACCTTCTGGCCAGTAACCCAACCGCTGGGGCAAAAACAACCCAATCGCGGAGTTTGTCCATATTTTACCCAGCGCTGGGTTGTATTTAACCCAGCATTTTTTAGAGTGTAGCTAATTATCATAAAAGTAATCCTAAATCATTAATCATAAACAAAAGTAGTAGTACTTTCTGGCAAACTTTATTGATGTATGAACAGTAAATAAAATAAAATAGCACAGCTTTACTTGAATGAGGAAAGAGGCTAAAATCCAAAACTTTTAAGATTATGTTTTCAATAACATTTCAAATAAGCAAATAAAATCTGATGAATCACAGTTGAATAAATAAATAAATAACAAATAATAATAATAATAAAAAAAATGTTGATCTTGCTAAAAGTGCACTGGCATTCTATAGTAAATAATAAAATAAAATCCTACAATTGGACATATTTTTTTATGGAAAGGCAGAACTTTCCTACATTTACAGCCACCATAATGAGCATAACAGTTTCTCCCATTCATTTTCCTATGAGTAGTGTCACCTGTCACCTTATACATATGTCTTACCGTATGTCTCTGCATGAATGCTGCATTACTGAACTCAAGCATACAGAAAAGGACATCTCCCTCACAGACAGAGAGAAAAACAAAACAAATAGACAGAAGAAAAGAACCATAAACAGGTAGAAGGTTTTTGCCAGTCAAGCATTTTCCCACTCTATTTACTAGGATTAAGAAAAACAAACAGAAATAAGAGCCCCATAAAAACCGCCAGCCATTTTCTTTGGGTGCTGACAGCCCTCAGCCTATCAGTGCAGGTGAAAAGATGTAACTGTAGACAGATAAGACTGTGTACAAAACATGAGTGCTGACAAGCTCACTCATTAAACTTGACCGGGCCACAGATGCGGGGTTTATGTTACCAGCCGGCCCTGTCACATGGCAATCCGATATCTCGAAAGAGAGCCATCTTCCTTTGCACAACACCTCACTGGAAAGACAGGCCTACAGCCAGCAGCTATCTTTAGATACTTCACTAAAGCGTGAGGAATAAGAGACGAGAGGAGTATGAAGAACTTGTTCGAACATTACCCTGAGGCGGACAAGAACTGTGCAAATTTACTGTTTATGCTAGCGGGAATTCTTTAATTACTATTTTCTTTGACAACATTAATGGCATCAGGATGTTGCAACCAACAGCATGTCTGTTGGATATTTACAAAGAGTTCCGCAAATCGTAAAATGACATGATGCGAGAAAAAGGAGACCGTTAAGAAGTGGAAAGCAGATCTCTCTTTACTTCCCAGAGAAAAAAAAAAAAAGACCATAATTCCCAGTGTGAAAAAGTACCTAAGAACACATCTGTCAAAAGAAAGAAAAAAGATCTGTTGATTGGACAACTGCCAACACTTAATAAAACATGTTCCGCATCGTTTGACATTGAAACAAGATACCGTTTTTATCGTTACCTTCTACATGTCAATTCCCAGATGTGTGCATTGTGAATTTTAATGCTAATGTACAAACTTTGTCTTTTGATGAAAATTTTTTTTTAAAAATTAAAGGAAAGCAAACAAACACGGCCTTAAGTAGATACTGCTATTTAAACAGTTTAGCAGAAGCAGCCCCATGGGAGGTATACCAAGAACCCTTCGGGGTCTCGAGTGGCCCTGCAGGGGAACTGACGCAATCTGCAAATAATAAAAGGAGAGATGGTGCTTGAAAGCACAGCTTGTGATTGAACAATGCTCCACGATTTCTGCCACATAGAGAAAGGACGCAGCGGAGAGCTGTGAGGACTGGCTTCCCTGTGGCCAAACACGCCGCAACGGACAGCTGTGTGTGTTTTTGTCATGAAGACACAGAGAAAACGATCTGTTCGCATTGATTAAGAGCACAATTTGCAGAAGTTGCTGCTGTTTTCTTTGGCTGCAAAGTTTGGAATCGACAACCGCAATTACTAACAGGTGTGACTTTTGGTTTGCCTGTTCATACAACAGCCTACAGTAGTTGTGGTTTGAATATTGGCTCTTAATCACTAACCATGCACACAATTGTGTGTGAAATCTGAATGCAAATGCTTTCAAGAACAGATCAATAACTTTTGTATTAGGACAACTGAAACCACACATATGCAAAATCATGCATCTTGTCATATGTTGAGTGTCATATGTTTGCTAAGAGTAGTGAAAGACTAAAGGAAAGACCTTATATGGAGATAGTTTGGCTGTATTTTATGCAAATTAATAACATTGTGCACACAGTCGGTCATTTAGAATATTATTTGCTCATTAAGATTAGAACTGGTTTCATAACCAATGTATCTACGCAAGAACTTTTTAGTGACTATATATACGAATGATCAACACAATGAGTAAATGAAAAAACAAATCGCTAAAGTCAAATTCTTTTTCTATTTGTGCTATAAATATGAACACCCATTACCACAGCAACTGAAGGAAATATCAGAGATGGCAACTTTCAAAACATTAATGTGTTTTCACAATTAGCACATTAATGAGTCCAACCAAGAATCAAAATACAGAAAATTTTTAGAAGTTAAACTTATTTTAACTTGACCTGGCATCTTTAAAATATGGGATTCATTGGCAAGATGCAAAAAAAAAAGCAGTGCTACGTATAGTACAAAAGGAAAAAAAAAAAAAGCACAGCATAAAGCAAAAACACTCTAAAACAGGTCTAACAAATCTATTCTGTTACTGTGTG
>JAFVLL020005145.1:0-35502 GCA_021397915.2 Tor tambroides | reverse complement strand
ACTATATATTATTTTTATTATATATATATATATATATATATATAATACATATGCATTATAATATTAGAATATTTAAAAGTTCATAATTAAAAATTGTTATGACTACAATTAATGGAATATCAAAGCAACAGTTTGTTAAAATTATGTTCTGTGTTCTATATGATATGTCAAGGAGGCATGTGAAACATGCCAAAAGCTAACATCTAGTAGTATAAAACCATGGGACACCTAAATGTATTGCATTTGTGGAATGTGCCTGATGGAAACGGCTGAAAAGGAGAGTAAAATAACAACAAACACGCAAGGAACAAAAGGACCATCCAACAACAATGCACGAATAGAAAATAGAAAGATTGCGAGAAAGCCCACAAAAAGAGAGAGCATCTCAGAGAACAACTCAGTCTTTGGTTTATAATAAAGTTCCTGATGTTGAAGGACTCACCCTGCTCAAGTGGTTGAGGCTTGAGGCCAGTGGCCTTTATCTTGAGTGCTTCCTTAGCGGACATGTCACAGCAGGAGCCTTTATTAGTGTCTTGATCACTATCCGCTTGGTCGCTGTCCCCGTGTCCGCTGTCTCTGAGACTGGCTCGCTCTGGATCTTTGAACGTGGAGCTGCTACGAGTCAGAAAAACAAGACGAAAACGATCAAACGGATTAACCCGGGCATGGATTCATGGGTTTTTAGTTCTTATCTGAAGAACATTTGTGTGCAGGGGAGTTTAAGACAAATAAAGCTGAGAAAACTGTTAAATAGGCCTTACCTTTGAACAAACTGCTGCCTGTTACCCATGTAATTGGGCTCAGCAGGAAAATTGTCTGTCTGTGAAGGAAAAAGGAAAAGAGTTTACATCTTGCACAACACTGAAATGTGTCCTGGTGTGCAACAGAATCTCCTGGTGAAAGAGATTGATTAATTATTCATAAAAAGGGGGTGGGAGAGAGGGAGAAATGGAGGGGGGCTTTAATCCTTAGATTTGTGCATTTTAATTAGTCAAGGAAACATGCTAATTAAACATCCAAAACACTCAACTGCACATTTGTGAACTTAATGACCTGTTAGATACAAATAAGAGTGGAGGAGCACAGCAGAAAATGGAATCAAGAGGAGGGAGTGTGTTGGTATAAGAAAATGAGAGGATGAGTTGTTAAAAGCTTTGCACACTCACCCACACATGCATAACCTTCTTTATCCATCAGGGAACATCCCATTCACAACTCCTGTTCGTAATAGAAGCTAATTGTATTTACTTTAGACTGACACTAACAGTAAAATAAATACGCAGGATTACAGCGATGCAATCTGATCTTTATATTCACTATTTACTGCCTGCACTACAGTTTAGTCTTAATGCTCATTAATGTCGCACTGAGAGTTTATTTTCTTGCAATATATTTTATTTTACATCTTTTATTGCAGATTTATATTATTTATGTTGCATGTATACATAAGACAGAGAAAGGTAAATATCTATTTTTCTCTCTTTTATCTTTCACTATTTTTTTTTTAATGTTTGTTTTGACTGTGTTGTGTATTGATACTTTCCCAATACTATATGAAAAAAAAAGCAATCAATAAAAAACTTTTTTCTTTCTTTCTTTTTTTCTGGGTGAGAAGCCAGTATCTTGGGCGATTCTCACAACTTCTGTGTTATATTTATTCAAAAAATCTTAAAATAAGAAATTATATTTTGCGTAAGGACTTGATTTATATGTTTTTTTCCACATTGTGACATTATTATATGACAATTAATCATATTTTTTTTCCCAAAATTACCATTTTCCCCATTTGTAATTCTTACTATTCTCATAATATATTACTGTAATACAATATAAATTTATTCTATTACATTCAAATTATATTTAAATATTTTAGTGCTGGGCAACGATTAATCGGGATTAATCGCACCCAAAATAAAAGTTTTTGTTTATATAATATATGTGTGTGTACTGTGTATATTTATTATGTATATATAAAGACACACACATACAGTGTATATTTTGAAAATATTTACATGTATTTACATGTATATATTTATATTATATATAATTATATTTAATACATAAACATAACCTATTTTTTTAAACATATACATACACATGTGTGTGTATTTATATATACATAGTAAATAAACACAGGGGACACATATATATTATGTATGCAAAAACTTTTATTTTGGATGCGATTAATCGCGATTAATCGTTGCCCAGCACTAAAATATTTACGACTTCTATTTAAATCATATTATATCAGAATTTTCTTTTAAATATTCACATACAGATTTTTGCCTACTCTTACACGGTAAGCATATTTACTTCAGCTCGGAAGACTTTGCATATCTGTCATCATTATATGAAAAAAAGAACGTCTCAACGTCTACTAATCAGTTCCGGCAAACAAAGACAGAGCTGAGTAATAAGAAACGCTTTATTGAGTAAACTTCACCGGTTTCTCATTCTTTCCAGACTTCCACTCTCTCCCAGACATCCACTCTCTCAGTCTTTCTCTCTCTTCAATGGCTGACGATGACCGAAAAACCGATAGCCCTCTCCAATCTGTGTCCTACGGGTTTCAATTACTCAACTCAATGTTACATCAATGTTGCCACGATGTGTTTGCGCACCAACTCAGAGTCAATACGGAAGAGAATCTGGACTCAGCTGTGGTCCAGACAATATTGACACGGCTAAACGCGAGACTGAGGGAGACTAATGCATTGGTTCATTTCTCCTCTCCCTCCCGTCCACATCCATTCTCTCTCTCTCTACACCATCATAAAACCTCTCAGACATCTTGATGGTACAGTAATGCAGTGCAGAAACGTTCTTTATTACTAACATACGCTTTTATGCCTGACATTACCACATATACTCAGTGTATAAAAGTGTTATCGCACCTGTTATTTCAAAGACATTTGAAAGCTGCGACCAGGAAAACAGATCTGGGTCTTTTAGATAAAAAGAGAACTGCTATATAATCAAAGTACGAGAGCAATGTTTATCTTTTCAATTTTCTTTTTTGCTTCTGAAACCTCGCACCATAAAACAATATCTGGAGATTTGCTAGAAAGAGATATAATGTTTTTCTTCAACGCACCGTTGGACTTCAAAAGGAGATATTTGAATGGTACGTGACGGATGAAATGATGAAACGAGACGGTGAAGTCACAGCAGGAGGGGATTGTGGGATTGTGTGAAAGGTCACGTAGGCCTCCCCTTACCCCCGTGACCTTTGTGAAGCTTTGTTGAGACTCTCTATCGCGGTACCGAGCGCGTCTTTCAACCCCAGCCGCAGATAAAAAGTACAGATGCAGAAGCCGAATCAAAGGCTAAATCACCGATTGGAACGCTGCACAGCTAAAGTTATAATTGCCATGAGTCTTTTGAAAATTCAAGGCAAACTCTGGTTCTGTAACATCATTTTCTGAGGAAAAAAGTGTAGAACGTTTTCTTTGGGGTCAGGGGACGAATCAACCTTTTCATAACGTTGATGCATGTAGCTGCGGCATTTCGAGGTAAAAAAAAGCAAATTTAGTATTACACAGCACATTCAACTAGCTCTACATCCAATTTCCCAGAATGCGAAAATCAGGCATTAAAAAAGATGAGTTAAAAAAGGCACCGTCTATTAATAACATAATCGCAGGGGTGCCAGAATAGAGGAAGATAGTTGGTTTTGATAGTAGCGTCTGTGTGCCCTTGTCAGCGACAGGAATCACAGGAATACGACCTCCACACGTCTACGTTTTAAAAGGTTGATAAGAGCACTTTCCGGGGAAGTGTTTTACAACATCCTGCCTGTATGCAAACTGCCCCTGGAGAGAATGTCTGAGAGAGAGAGAGTAGTGCCGGTCTAAATCGAGATTCATGAGGCTTTTCTGAGATTATGCAAGCTGTGTCCGCTGGCAGCACTGGGTCATGCACGAGTCCATGCGTCCTGCTTATTTATCTTTTCTTCGCCTACCATGTGTCTTTATCAAAAACTTGCAAATGTCCACAATCAGGAAAAACACAACCCAATCGTGCTGGCTGGCATCCAAAGTCGCCTTCTCATTCCAACGGTGTTGCTGTGAGGCGCTATAAATAAAGGCTTTGTATCAACAACTAAAAGCTAATAAAAAGTACATTACAGCAGTACGGATCACACATTCTCCTGACAATTAGCAAACCGTCATTTTTTACAACTCTGGGTCCTGGTTTAAATGCGATGTGGATGGTATCAGGTAGCCATCAGGTGACTTTAATAAATAATGCCGTGCTGCGTTTTTGCTGTTTTCATATCCAGTCCAGCTGTTACATGCTACAGGCTAGCAGACAGCTAATGACCTACACTACTTATCGCTGTTACTAAACTTGTGCTTGTTTTAATTGAGTGTTTAAATCCTAATTGAGGGCACTGGACCATCATTTGCGCTACTGCATCAATCGAGTATTAACAACACGCTTAGTTTCCATCTGCATTTTTTCATATGGTGCCATTAGCAAAAACGCTTAGTACTTCAGACTTTCCATGACTGATTTCTAGGTTCTTCTTTGTTGTAAGTGATTCGGCTGATTACTAACTTTATGCTCTGAACTTCAACATAGACTAAAAACAAAAAACAAAAAAAAAACTCTTTATTGATAGAGAAGGCTAAATGCTAACTTCTACACATACATTTCAAAGAAAACATCACTACTTGTCCATTAATTCTGAGAAAACAAAACAAAAACAAAACAAATAAAAACAGTGGCACAGTGGCATTTTTGTACAGGTAAACCAATTATATTACAGCTCCAGCTTTCATTTTCTTCTCTAATTTCTTAATTTCTTTCCATTTTTCATGTCCTGTCACTACAAAATATGTAATTAGAAATAATAATAAAAAAAGATCAACACCCCTGACATAACCCCTTAAAAATTAAATAATAATAAAAAAATATTAAAACGTAAAAACATTCTTTAAAAAATAACTTTCTTAAATTGCACACACACACACACACATATATATAGATAGTCAAACCAAAAATTATTCAGACACCAGATATAATTTTTGATATTTTTTTTACTAGTGGGTGCAGGACACTATAGTTCATTTATGTAAGTGAGAATAGCAAAATTAATTAAACTGTGACATATTTTACCAAAAGATTCTTCATATAGTGGACTACCAGTAACACTGATAAAAATTTGGGACCAAAATTGATTTGACACTTTGACCTGACCATGTTTTGTTATATACCTTTCTATCAAAGTTATTTGACATTATCAAGATGAATTTGTTCTGACACAGTTTAACTCTGAGTTCTTGTCATATTTTATTACCATTTTCTAAACTATAGCGAATAAACTGTGATAATGTGAGAAATGTTGAAGGTGTCTGAATAAATTTAGGTTTGACTGTATATATCATTATATTAAATAATAATAATAAAAAAAATATATAATAAAATGTATATGAATCGCACCGTGATCCCCAAATATCCCAAAAATAAATTTTGTAAGGTGTAGCTTCTGAACATAAACTTTAAATTCCCCAAACAAACTCCCGCTCACAAACACAGTTGTCATCACAAGCTGTTTCAAAAAGTTTCCTTAAGCTCCCAGTCCGAAGAGAAACAACAAAACGAGAGGGAATCTGTATGTGTAAGGGAGTGTGTGGGAGAAAAACAGACTCTCTCAAGAGATGGGCAGAAAATGGCTCATCTATTTCAGTGAATCCTCAGTACCCTCTCTGGAGTGTTTTCATGGTGACCAGCCAGATGCCTCCCTTCAATAGAGACAAATGAACAAAAGACAAGCAAACCTGTGTGTGTGCATAAGCATGTTTACAGGACAAACACAGAGAGAAATGTAGAGGAACAGGCAGTGAAAGGTACGGAGGTGGGGGGAAGATGCCATGAGGGAAAGGAAGGGATGCTTATGCAGCATAGATGCCCATCTGCCTTTCGAACGTCATTGGAGCTCTCCGGCTTGTGAAATGCATCTGGGTATTCCGGCGTGCCAGATATGTGCCCTCTGCTGTCTGACAACACAAACACGACTCAGAGAACAGCATGTGTGTGCATTACGAAGAAAAATTGTCCAGTTTCACCTTCTAAGTCTGCCAAGTGGACAAATATACACAGTTTTCTGACAAACTGTCCACTCCTTTGGATGGTGGCTATATAGTTTTGTCATAAACGCACAAACACTCAGTAGTGTACAATCACAATTTGATATACAAGTAAAAAGTTTACACTGAACCAATGCAATGTAAAACCAAAGCTGTTTGCGCTTTGAAACCGTACTAGCAGTAGCTGTAGTGTTTTTGTGCAACATTAAAATAATATATAAAATACAAAGTAAAATAAAATAATTAAATTAAATTGAAATATAAATAATTTAATTAAAACTGTAAAAAATCTTGGAATTCTACAACTTTTATTCTCATGACTTTATTATATATATATATATATTATTTTTTTTTTCTTTTTGGACATGGCACTAAATTGCTCACATAGTTTACCACCATAACAGGTGTCAGCTTCACTGATTTATTCATATTTTGCTCCATTGGATTTATCACAAAAACTTTTAATCTGAAGCAGCTATGAGAAATACATTAAACCAAAATAAAATGTTATATATATATATATATATATATATACACACACACACACACACACACACACATACACTTCTACCACTTATTCTCATTATTTAGAGTTTATTCACTAAATTATATTAGTTTATTCTTTCTCACAGTGGATTTTCATAAATTATTTTGTTCTTGTATAAGGCCTATTATTATAAGGAGATTATATTTAAAAATAATGTGACTTTACTTTCAAAATATTGAATGTTTCACTGTTTTAATTATATTTTGTTGTGTTGTATTTACCACCAAAACTTTTAATCTGAGAGAAACAGTTATGAGAAATGCATTAAACTTTGGTAAATGTGACCAAAAGCATGCAAAGATGCAAATGAACCTCAAGGCTCACTTCCCTAATTTAGATTTATCCATACAAACTGCAAACCATACTGGAGTCCACATTAACTGTACCCCAGAAGAAAACTTTCTCAGCAACTAAACAAACTAAACTCTGACTGCAAACAGACTCGGGTCCAGCAGCTCCCTAATTGAGTGTAAAACAGCCATCTGACATGACGGGCTATTGAGAATCAAAGGTTTCAAGGGCAAACAGGGTTTTTTTGCATCTGTTTGTTTGGCTGTTTGAACACCAGGCCCCTGGGTGGAATAACATTTGTGAAATGTACACAATAAAGCTTCATAAACAAAGAGCGATCAATGTTTACAACTACATAACAAACAAGACCAGGACAAGCTACCCCGTGCGTGCCGAGCCGAATCAAATGAATAAGAAAATAATCGGACTCTCAAGCGATGTATTCATTATAGGGGCGAGACAAAGAATGGCCTACTCGATGGCACAAGCATTGATTAGGTCATTTCTCTAGTGCATTGCCAAGTGATCAAATTCAATTAGCCGGTCATGTGTTTTCCTGTGGTTACTGAGCCTATCAATCGTCTAGCCTTAACGAACCAAATGCCATCGCCGCTCATTTCCTGCTCCCAGCCCCAGACCCCCAGTTAAAAGTTTTGAAAAATTAATTGCTTCCTTTGAAATTAACGCCACATGACTCTAGACGTTTGTGGTCAGAGTTATATTCATCCAGATTAATTACGGGGAGCCCAACAGACACCGCAGGTCATCCGTTTTTATCTAAGCCTGGATTTGACAGGAACCTTTTAAATATAATAGCCACGACACAACGCTTTCTGTTGTTTAAGGGTTTAAGCAGCGCTGATGTGCACAGACACACTAGATAAATCGCCATTAATGCTGAAGTCTAATCTGTGTACATCCCAAATGTCCATTTAAGATGCTACTTCTGAGTGATATCATTGTCCTAAAATGATCCCAGACAGAAACACAACCATTGTCACCTCTAAAAATCTCTTCAGGCTTTGTTTTGTTTGGACACAATACAGACAAATTTACTCACCCTCATTTCGTTTTGGTGTTTTTTTAAACTTGTATGACTGTGGAACACAAAAGAAGATATTTTGGAGACAGTTTCAACTGTTTTTATCCATACAATCAAAAGTCAGTGGGGTCCAGAGAACACTGACGTTTACACGGAAAACATAATTCAAAATATCACCTTTTGTGTTTCACAGGAAGTCAAACTGGTTTGGAATGACATGAGGGTGAGTTTTTTGTCTCGATTTTTGTCTCTTTTAATGGCCTCCTGCATTTCAGTTGGAGCTATTGTATGAATGTTATGTCACTTAATTAATATTAATAAGCAAAGCTAATAAAAATTATATTATGTCTCCCCTTACACACTTTTGTGATTTTTGCCTTTACATAAATGTGGACTAAATGCTATTTTAACGCCTGAATAAGAATAATTAATGCTAAAATCCTATTACATTTTTTACATGTCTGTTCTTTTGTGTCTTGAATACATGAAATCCTTTCTCAGAGCAATTACTGTGATTTCCAATTCCAGCGCTCGTTGCAACTACAGATCTGAGCGATCTGAGCCACAAAAGAAGCCCTTATGCATATTTAAGCCACAATGTATCTCAGTGGCAATAACCGCATCTAGTCACCATTTCTTTTCACAAATCCCGATTTCAAAAATGAAGAGAGGGAGATTACAGTAATCCCGGGTGGGATTATAAGCGCTTCAGGGCAGTCCTGCTTCTATCTCCCAACTGCCTGTGTCCGGCCGACACGGATGCAGTCAGTGGCAACTGTCATACAGACCAGATAAGACCCAATTTTCTCTTTGGAAATAGCAGGACATAATCCCATAACTAAGTATGTTAACAGAAAAGATGGTGGCTGTCCTTTTCTGGTATAAGTACAGTGAAAAAAATGACAATTCGCATTTCAAAACTTGTGTTTTGCATTATTAAAGCCTCTCAGGTTTGTTGAATGCGAAATGCAAAAGGCTTTTTGACATTCATCTCGTCCCTACAGCTCTGGTAGTAGTTTTTAAAACAAGCCAAGTGGAAAATACATTTCTTAAGCTCATTATGATATATAAAAAGGGTTTTATAGTGTAATTTTTCATGCTCAGACCCTCTACAACACTTCAGACACCAGGGTGAGACCTGAGGCAAACGCTCAAGGATAGAGGGACAGAGTGAGAGCGAGCGAGAGAGAGAGAGAGAGAGAGACTTTCCAGTTAAGCACATTAGAGGTGTGATACAGGGGATAACCTCTCTGAGTTGAAACATGGTGGATGGTTTAACCATTCTGAGGCTTTAGGGAGCAAGACTTGTGAAAGAGAGAGCAAATAGCTTGGGGGTCATTCTAAGAAATGAGCGGCTTTTCCACTTGTAAGAATATCTATATGTAACTATAATATTCTATCCCCCCAAAAAATAAAAAATGACATATATATATATATATATATATATATATATATATACACACACAGTATCTCTCAGAAGTGAGTACACCCCTCACATTTTTGTAAATATTTTATTATGTCTTTTCATGTGACAACACTGAAGAAATGATACTTTGCTACAATGTAAAGTAGTGAGTGTACAGCTTGTATAACAGTGTAAATTTGCTGTCCCCTCAAAATAACTCAACACACAGCCATTAATGTCTAAACCGCTGGCCACAAAAATGAGTACACCCCTAAGTGAAAATGTCCAAATTGGGCCCAATTAGCCATTTTCTCTCCCCGGTGTCATGTGACTCATTAGTGTTACAAGGTCTCAGGTGTGAATGGGGAGCAGGTGTGTTAAATTTGGTGTTATCGCTCTCACTCTCTCATACTGGTCACTGGAAGTTCAACATGGCACCTCATGGCAAAGAACTCTCTGAGGATTTGGAAAAAAAAAGAATTGTTGCTCTACATAAAGATGGCGTAGGCTATAAGAAGATTGCCAAGACCCTGAAACTGAGCTGCAGCACGGTGGCCAAGACCATACAGCGGTTTAACAGGACAGGTTCCACTCAGAACAGGCCTCGCCATGGTCGACCAAAGAAGTTGAGTACACGTACTCAACGTCATATCCAGAGGTTGTGTTTGGGAAATAGACGTATGAGTGCTGCCAGCATTGCTGCAGAGGTTGAAGGGGTGGGGGGTCAGCCTGTCAGTGCTCAGACCATACGCCGCACAGTCTGCATGGCTGTCGTCCCAGAAGGAAGCCTCTTCTAAAGATGATGCACAAGAAAGCCCGCAAACAGTTTGCTGAAGACAAGCAGACTAAGGACATGGATTACTGGAACCATGTCCTGTGGTCTGATGAGACCAAGATAAACTTATTTGGTTCAGATGGTGTCAAGCGTGTGTGGCGGCAACCAGGTGAGGAGTACAAAGACAAGTGTGTCTTGCCTACAGTCAAGCATGGTGGTGGGAGTGTCATGGTCTGGGGCTGCATGAGCGCTGCCGGCACTGGGGAGCTACAGTTCATTGAGGGAACCATGAATGCCAACATGTACTGTGACATACTGAAGCAGAGCATGATCCCCTCCCTTTGGAGACTGGGCCGCAGGGCAGTATTCCAACATGATAACGACCCCAAACACACCTCCAAGACTGGTGATGGACTGGCCAAGCATGTCTCCAGACCTAAACCCTATTGAGCATCTGTGGGGCATCCTCAAACGGAAGGTGGAGGAGCGCAATGTCTCTAACATCCCCCGGCTCCGTGATGTCGTCATGGAGGAGTGGAAGAGGACTCCAGTGGCAACCTGTGAAGCTCTGGTGAACTCCATGCCCAAGAGGGTTAAGGCAGTGCTGGTAAATAATGGTGGCCACACAAAATATTGACACTTTGGGCCCAATTTGGACATTTTCACTTAGGGGTGTACTCACTTTTGTGGCCAGCGGTTTAGACATTAATGGCTGTGTGTTGAGTTATTTTGAGGGGACAGCAAATTTACACTGTTATACAAGCTGTACACTCACTACTTTACACTGTAGCAAAGTGTCATTTCTTCAGTGTTGTCACATGAAAATATATAATAAAATATTTACAAAAATGTGAGGGGTGTACTCACTTCTGTGAGATACTGTGTATATATATATATATATATATATATATATATAATGCAAAATAAATACAATAAATAATATAATTTTATTTCTTAATTTAATATAATATAATATTTAATATAATTTTTAATTTCTTAATTTAATTTACAGTAAAATTAAAAATAACTTAATTAGAAATTACAAACTTTGTGCATGCTGTGAAACTACAAATATGATTCAAAAATTATTTTTCTACAAATATAAATTATTTCAGTCATCATTTGTTTACTCCATAAAAATAACTGGCAACAGTTTTAAAGTCCTCCCATACTTACCAAAAAAAAAAAAAAAAAATGAAGAGTGCACTTCTTGAAAGCATTATGACTATTTTTTATAGAAGAGTAAATGTAAAAAGGCATAGATGAGAGAGGGAGAATAAAGACAAAATAAAGACCATGTTTAACACAGTAAATTTTCATTAGCTATTCAATAAATAAATAAATAAATAAATAAATAAATATATATATGCATACCATTTGTGTGTGTGTATATATGGCAAGAAATGCCACACATATTGTAGGCTGACCCTTGGAAGGGCAAAGAAAACTGAAGAAATGAGAGAAACAGATGGAGATAAAGAATCATATTCCTTCTTATCAAAGATGAGAAAATGTGTGAGGAGAAAAAAATCCTGTTCAAAACTAATTTGTTCAAAGATGTGCACCTCTTGTTCCTGTATTATTCCCTTTCAAGTAGCAAGCCCTGCGGTTCGGCCAAAATGTGCCCTGCGACTTCACTGACAGCTTAACAACCTCACTTCCCACGTTGCGCTGCATGTTTTACTTGTGCAGAAATCTCCCACATAATTTGATTTCGTTTGGATGAAGTGTGTGGGACTAATTAGAATTTCAAAAAGGTGTTACATGGAAGAGAACCCCGGATGAGACGGTTAGCATCAAACAGCGTGACAGTTAATCCTTATCTGAACCCTGTAGTTCAGAAAAAAGCTAAGTGGTTTCTAAAAACGCAAACATGATACTGGAAGAGATAATGTAAGTATATTAGAAATAGAACCATCTACAAATGGACTACGCACTAATTAAGAGTGGGTCAGGGTGTATGACGCCAACTCTTGAACGCATTTCTTGAGCGGAAGTGTGTTAAAAGTTTCCGCTGGCAGCTTTGAGGTACTACTTTGGAAATGTCAAGCACACTTCTGCTTCAGTGAATGTAAAGACAAACAAACACATGTGCAATCTGCTCACTCTCATTGGATAAGGTCACCCGTTGGGTTCACGGCTGGAGCAGTGCCGTCAGGGGTCGGTCAGAGTGCAGGGTGTTTCGAATCGGCACGGCTCCATGCTGAGGATACAGAGCTACGGCACATGTCTCTCTGTTACGAAATGCAGCGGCGTGTAATTGATTTGTTAATCATCCGAGGTCGCTCCTGAAAGCCCAGAGCCTCGCACAAAAGACTCCTGCATTCCTCCTGATTCCCCTCCACTGGTGTTCCAGACCTCCCCGAGGACACCTCTCAGAAGAGCACAAAGCTTTTAAAGCACTTTAAAAACAAACAATCTCAAACACATGCCAAAGATCTGGTCCACTGCGGCCTCTTACATTCATAAACATCGACACACTTTTAAAAACCAACAAAACGCTGTGCTTAGCAGCCTTTCCATGGCTATTCAGATGCTCAATTGTTCTTATTTGTTTTGAAGTGTTTGGTTTCTAGTCCACACAATACATATATTTCTAAACAATATACATATAAAAAAGTAATATATATTATTGTTTGGATTATATGTTATTATTATACATATTATTACACACACAATAAAATATATATTATGTATTAATTACTGCAAAGATAACGTATAATGTGTGTACTAGTGCTGTCAAACCGATTAATCGCAATCAATCGCATCCAAAATAAAAGTTTGTGTTTACATAATATGTGTGTGTCCACTGTGTATATTTATATGTATATATAAATACACATACATCCATGTATATATTTAAGCAATATATGTATGCATATGAAATAAACACTAACTTTTATTTTGAATACGATTAATCACGATTAATTGCACTTAGGGCTGGGCGATATATCTCATGCGATATGCATGCACATCTCGTCAGTAAAGCCGGTTCCTTGATTAGCGGTAAATCTCCATCACCTGTTTTCAAATGAAGCGGCATTTAATACACAGAGCCGTAGTTCACTGACAAGCTACGCAATATCGCATTCATTATCGAAGGCGATTCATCTGCGATAATGAACGCGATATTGCGTAGCTTGTCAGTGATCTACGGCTCTGTGTATTAAATGCCGCTCCATTTGAAAACAGGTGATGGAGATTTACCGCTAATCAAGGAACCGGCTTTACTGACGAGATGCGCATGAATATCGCATGAGATATATCGCCCAGCCCTAAGATTCGCACTAGGTGTGTACGTTAATATATATGTAATTTATTTAAGACCTGCATCACATAATCCAACTATTCTTTGTAATAGTTAATGATAATCACACAGTCTGTTTTTTTTTGTTAGGATATGTATGGGAAGCCAAATAATCCAACTGAATCATGCACTAAAGTTTTTCTTTTCTTTTTGCTCAGAATAAAATTTTATATAAATGAGGATATGTTACCGCTAACAAACAATCTTTTAAAATGACGATCTCTGCAGAATCAGAAGACATCTTGAGACATGCATCGAATAATGAATTAAGATAGCTACCCTTAACATTTCACACACAAAACCATAACATTTATTAACATTTAAGTTTTACATTTATATGTTTGATAATCCAAATCATCTTAAAATGAATTCCTGAATGTAACGTGTGACTCTCAGGATTTCTCAGGAAATCGAACTCATAACTGTTTGAGCTTCTAGCTTGCTAAGGGAAGATATGTACTAGATGTCACATTTAAATGAAAGAGAACAACAAATATGACAACCCTAGTACAAAAAATGCAGAGAAATGAAACATATCGAGAAGGCATGGAAGATAAACATAGCAAAGAAGAATTTGAACGTTACGAAGCGCAAGGTGGAGACAACAGTGCTAGAACAGGAAAATCAATACACTCAAACCTTCCCAAGCTTCTTAGCAGCTAGCTATATCAGCCTGCTTCATCCCAAACATATCTCCTCATTAAAGACAATGAGGCATGACAAGAAAATGAAATTGAGAGACAAACTGTAACCTAAGCCCTACAAACGCTCAACTTGTACATCAAACTTTTACAGCTCATGTTGGTGAGAAAGTGCACAAAGCAATTCTCCATGTTGCTGGAGCCTCTGTTATTAGTTTTTCCATTTTACGTAACGGAGGCCTTTTGAAAATTACAAACCAAACCACAAAACACATCCAACTAGACGTCAGCCCTCGATATCGGTCCTATCTTTTCGCTGTTAAAAGGCTGGAGCTGGGAACTTAAATGGAGCTGTGGTCGGGATTCTCCGGCCTCGACGCAGGAGATTAAATTATCGCTGGATAAGTATCTGAGAGGTTGCGTGTGGGAGCGTGCTGGAAGTTGGATCCGGAGTTGAGCTGAGGTAACGACACTTGGTCGTCTTTCAAACGCAAAACAGATAACGGCCGCGCCAAGCTAAACCTATTTAAGCACGATAACCCCTTGGCCAATAGCCTTACAGCTCTCACCAATAGGGTTAACTCCGCTAAATAAGGTGTTAAAACTAGTGTGCAGCAGGTCAAAGACCTCTTAATCTTTCCTTAGAAAAGACATCCACTGAAAAGCACCCCGTGCAGTTTGCAGACAGTGAGCACAGCCCAGTCTTGGACCACCTGTTTGGGAGCTGAGGCTATCATCAGCTTTGCCTAAGTCGCCCCCAGGTGTCATGCAAGTCATGCTGCGTTTGGCCTCTGCATCGTGGGTGTGTGTGTGTGGAAGAAACTGTCGAAATTAGCGGCTCTCAACTGGTTTTGCTTCAGGATCCAGATTTTACATTGGAGATGCAAGTTGCAACAATATCCAAATTGTAAAATGATTCACTGTGAACTGCACAATCTTCACAATAAGTAAAATAAGTCAAAAATGATTATATGATCAAATTAGTATATTAAATATATATTATGCATTATAGATTATATATTTTATATAACATTAATAGCAGTGTGTGTGTATATATATATATATATATATATAATGAATAATGCATTGTCATTATTATTATAACAAGATTTTGTGATTATGTTTGTGTGTGTGTGTGTATATATATATATATATATATATATATATATATATATATACACACACATACATACATACATAATACATTATATATATAAATATATATATATAATTTATAACTAAATTACATACTACATGCATTTTATAATTTAATATCACAATTTTTATTTATTTAATACTAGAATAAAAGATTTTGCTATCATAAATACATTACAAATAAATACATTAAATGCATTATTATCAGAACAAATCAATATAATAATAATAATAATAATAATAATAATAATAATAATAATGCATTGTATTGTATATATTCACACGCACAGAGACATTTAATTAATACAAAATAAATTGTATATGTAATATTAAATGATATACTATTATATACTGTTTTATTATAACAAAAGATAGAAGTGATTTGCACTACATTTCTGTCAACAAAGTTCAAGAAGCATATTTATTTTGCTATCCTAAAAATGCATGATTATCAAAAATTTATCAGAATGCGAAGGACCCGTTTAGAGCCAGTGATCTTAAACGTGTGTTTGTATTAAGAAACCTTATGCACTTATCGGGAAGTCCGATGTGAATGAATGAACGAACCTGATCTCTGCAGAAGAAAATGATGGATTATTTATGTGCAGCCCTCTCAGAGGTCTGAATGCTGAAAATACTAATGCATCAAGGAGCAGTGATGAGTATATGAGCTGCTGCTCATCTCTCATATGAGCATGCTTTTATGAGCACACATATTGTTAATGGAATCTTTTTTTTCCTTCTTCAAAGATGACGAGAAATTTAAAACGGGATGTCCATGGACTGTTTGTGTTGGTATCACCGAACCGCATCTGTGACATGTTCAGCCTCGGGGAATGAAATATCGCTTTTCTCCTCCCCTTCTCCCTGAAATTCCTAACACAGCAGTTCACACGCTTTCTCAAAATAGAGGCTGTTTCACGCCAAACCGCTTCCCGCCATCACGCAGGAACAATCTCCACAGACCGTCAGGCCGGAGTGTGAAATCGCTTTTAAAATGTATTAAATAACTAAGTGGCTTGAAAACAAAGTACACTCAATTCAGAGTATGTTATGTCCAACAGCTTAAAGCAGTGCAGGAGAAGCAATTTCATCTCTGATGGGCTCCTGAAGGCTCCCAACCTCAAGCCTGTCATCCCAGTGAACAGCAAAGGATTCATTAGTAGCAGTTTAGACGAAGATGAGAAACTGTTGACCTCAAAAGCATTACACTTGTGATAAACTTGCAAATGACATACTGCCACAAAGACTACATATAGGACCAGATTTTTTTTTTTTTTTTTTTTTTTTTTATGTGAGTGTCACTTACGCTTGCAAAAGTTGCTGACACATTTCAAATTGGTTGGTAGTGTGTTTTTTGTTAATATTCAGAGGGTTGCTAGGGTGATCTGGGTGATTGTTTGGTTTTAGGTGGTCACGTCTGTGCCAAGATCCAGTTCTCATGGTTAGGTGTCTGTTCAAATCCCTAAGCATGAATGATAGCATGAGCCTTAAAGCAAGCAGCACTAATTACAAAACACCAAACTAGCTAAAGCGTTTTGCGATGCATAATGAAAGGAGGGCGGTTAAACATCTCCACTCCCGGAGCATTTTGGAAACAAGCGAAGCAAATGAGTTTCAGATCTCTTCCCAAATTAGTTTACAGCATACCACTTCAACACACATACTTTTTTCTTACAAACACATGATATAATCTATACCAGACCAAAGATCACGTAAAGTGGTTCCCATGAGCCAGGCGTAGAACTCAGAAACCGTGGGACCAGACTCCATTAGACTCCATTCATTAGCGCAGCAGCCTTCCTCTGCAATCCGAAATGCTTTGATAAAGATTAAAATGTTGCCAACTGACTCAACAGAGAAACAGAGCCTTGAATTTAGGTCACGGGGAGATGATAAACAATTCATAAGCAAAGTGCAAAATTAAATATATAATATGATTCAATATAATAATGAAAGAAAGCATTGTTAAGCTGCTAGACTGCTCTCCAAACAACTCCAGAAAGAGATGCCACACACACAAAAACACACACATAAAAGCCTGCGCGCATTACAGTTGTGGCAGCGCTCGGAACAATTGTCTTTCATTCCAAGGTGACTCGTTCTCTCTGCATTTCCATTTCTCTCAGGGTCAGCTACGTGCATCTCTCTTTATGCGCGCGTATAAATTGAGAAAAGCGAGGTTTGCTTAATGCAATGCTGTCAGAATGTCCCGCAGCAGCCCTGTCCGCTGTGCATTAAGAACCTGTCAGCCAGAGTATGGAATTAATCAGCAAACCCCTGAAGAAACAATTGCATAATCTAAAGCTATAAACTTGGCCGACCTTGCCTTCAAACGCGCTTAAATTTCCACCTTCAAACGGGAGATTGAGGGAGCTAAAGGGTCTGAGTCAATAGATTTCTCTCTCCTTTCTACCCTCCAATCTTTTCTTCCTATAAAGAGGAATGATTGACTGCTCCTTCTGCCTTCCCAACAGTTCTGAATAAAATTCCATATGAGTTTTTTTTTTTTCTTTTTGAAAGTGACCTCCGCTTTGGCTTTGCTATACCTTTTTGTTTGTTATGAAAATATGGACTCCTGCTTCGGATTCCTCGGAATGGTGGCGCTAAGGGTGGGATTCTGCCCTGAATAATCTTTTTTCGCTACTTGTCTTTAGTCGTTTTCATGTCTGATCATTTTTGTCACTATTAAATCCATTTAGGGCTGCAATAATGTTTTGTAATTAAGACAAGGCAGACTTCTGACTATCGGCATAAATTACAATATCATTATTGAAGCTTGTATAAATTATCCTGCAGTGTTATGTTCTGCAGACAACACCAAAGAAATTAAACCTGTTGGCTTTTAATGTTCCAATTTTCTATCCGTCCAGACATAAAAATATATAGATATGCTTGAGGAACGTGATGTAATCTTCAGGACATGCTTGGACATTTGTAGTTCTTGCAAACCTCTTTTATTAAGATATGAATATAAACTACATTTTAGCCTATAAAATTACATTTTAGAATTGTTTTACCTTTTTATGTGAGGTCAATGAGGTTGATTAGACATTTTTCAGGAATGACATAAGCATGACTAAATTCTGACTGAATTTTTATTTTTTGGGTGAAATCCGGAAAGGATTTCCAGCCGGAAAGGTATTCACATCTCTAAGCCCTGCATATTTACTGACCTTAGATCCGGCTCAGAATGGAGGCGATGGATTTCGAGAGCACCACTTCATTTATTAACAAATCAATTGACGGAAAGGTGTGAAGATTGCTATGGTGACAAGATAATCTAATCATCAGAAATTTGGATTTGGTCGTCAGCGACATGAGCCATTGCACCTCTGATGTGAAATGACAAGAGCATAGAGAGAGCATGTACGAGAAAGCGAGGCTGCAATTATCAGCTCCGAGTGTGTTAGTGGTCTTTTAGAAAACAACTCTCTGACTGGACCGGGCAGTTATGAACCTCTCACTCTTTGGATCAATCAATCGTGCAGAGACTGTGGATTGATCTAACTTTAAAAGGGCGCCAAGAACGACGGAGAGATGTTGCATCCTTCAAGGCGCATTAATTTTGTTATTTGCTTGTAACGTGAGCATGTTTTGATATACTGTTTTTGCAAATATAAGTGGATAGCTGTACAGTAATCTTCAGTCCGGTGTTTAAGTGCTGTGATACAATACAGATACTTGAGTGAGGCATTGATTTACAATCTACTCTCAGAAACCTTGCATTTGTCTGCTGTATTAAACTGATGAACAATCAACATTATCTGCCTGATTTCTGACTTCTCTGTAAAAGTCAATGTTTCATAATATGCCAACATCTATACTATTTCTATGCTGATTAAATAAAACAATGCAAAAATCAAGTATCTGTTCAAGAGGTTTTAGTTGAAGTTGGGCACCTTCATATTTTCTTGACAAAGCAAGCAAAAAAAAAAAAATAAATAAATAATAATAATAATAAGAGCAAAGAAAATGCAGGCAAGTATAACTGCCTTTACTGCAGCTGACTTCAGTTGTTGTTTGTTTGTGGGTCTTTCTGCCTTTATTTTTGTCTTCAGCAAGTGAAATGCATGCTCAATTGGGTTGAAATCAGGAGACTGACTTGGCCATTGGAGAATATTCCACTTTTTTAACTTCAAAAACTCCTGGGTTGCTTTTGTTGTATGTTTTGGGTCACCGTCCATTTGTACTATGAAGCGCTGCCCAATCAGCTTTGCTCCATTTGACTGAATCTGGGCAGAGAGTATATCCTTATACACTTCAGAATTTGTCCGGCTGCTTCTGTCCTCTGTCAGATAATCAATAAACACCAGTAACCCAGTGCCACTGGAAGCTATGCATGCTCATGCCATCACACTGCTCCACCATGTTTCACAGATGATGTTGTATGCTTTGGATCATGAGCTGTTCCAAGCCTTCTCCATACTTTCCTGTGACTCAGTGGTAGAGCATTGCGTTAGCAGCGCAAAAGGTTGTGGGTTCAATTCCCAGGGAACACACATACTGATAAAAAAAAAAATGTATAGCCTGAATGCACTGTAAGTCGTTTTGGATAAAAGTGTCTGATAAATGTAAACGTAAAATGCATAAATGTACTTTCTTCTTCCCGTCATTCTGGTACAGGTTGATCTTAATTTCAGCCGTCCAAAGAATGCTTTTCCAGAAGTGGTCTGGCTTTTTTTTGATGTTTTTTGGCAAAGTCTAATCTGGCCTTGTTTGCACCTTGTGGTGAACCCTGTGTATTTGCTCTGGTGAAGTCTTCTCTTGATTGTAGACTTTGACAGTGACTCTTCTATCTCCTGGAGAGTGTTCTTCACTTGGCTGGATGTTGTGAAACAGTTTTTCTTTACATGGAGAGGATCATCCAATCATCCACCACTGTCCTCTGTGAACATCCAGGCCTTTTTATGTTGCTGAGCTCCACAGTGTGTTCTTTTTTTTCTCAGAATGTACCAAACTGTTGATTTGGCCACTCCTAATGTTTCTGCTATCTCTCTGATGGATTTCTTTTGTTTTTGAAGCCTAACAATTGTCTGTTTTACTTGCATGCAGAGCTCCTTTGACTACATGATGTGGGTTCAGAGCAACAGCTTCCAAATACAAATGGCACATTTAGAATCAGCTCCAGACCTTTTACCTGCTTAACTGATGTAGAAAAAATGAAGGAATAGCCCACAACTGTCCATGAAACAGCTTTTGAGTCAACTGTCCAATTACTTATGGTCCCTTGAAAAAGGGGGGAGGTACATATTAAAGAGCTGTAATTCCTTAACCTTTCCTCCAATTTTGATGAGAATACCATTAAATTAAAGCTCAGAGTGTGCACTTTAAGCCCATATTCATTATATAACTGTAACTTGGTCAACAGCTAAAATAATAAAAATTGTGCCTTTGTCCAAATGGACCTGACTGTATACACACACACACACACACACACACACACACATACATATATATATATATATATATATATATATATATATATATATATACATACATTATATATATATATATATATATATAGAGAGAGAGAGAGAGAGAGAGAGAGCATTTTTAACATTTTAGCATTAATCATTAACTAACCATTAACTTATTAATCATAAACTAAAGTAATAGTACTTTCTGGCAAACTTTATTGCAGTATGAAAATAAAATAAAATAAAATAAAATGTACTTACTTGAATGAGGAAAGAGACTAAAACCCAAAACTTTTAAGATCACACTTTCAGTAACATTTTAGACTAGCAAATACAATCTGACAAATCACAATAAAAAAATTAAAAAAAATTAATTAATTAATTAATTAAAAAGTAGGTTGGTCTAGAGTAAATAAAATAAAATAAAATCTAAAAATTTGACATTTTTTTATGGAAGGCAGAACTTCCCCACATTTCTACAGCCACCATAATAAGCATTACAGTTTCTCCCATTCATTTGTCACCTGTCACCTTATACATGTCTTACTGTATGTCTCTGCATGAATGCTGCATTATTGAACTCAAGCATATGGAAAAGGACATCGCCCTCACAGACAGAGAGACAGAAGGAAAAACAAAACAAACAGACAGAAGAAAAGAACCATAAACAGATAGAAGGTTTTTGCCAATCAAGCATATTCACTCTCTATTTACTCAGATTAAGAAAAACAAACAGAAATAAGAGCCCCATAAAAACCACCAGCCATTTTCTTTGGGTGCTGACAGCCTTCAGCCCATCAGTGCAGGTGAAAAGATGTAACTGTAGACAGATAAGACTGTGTACAAAACATGAGTGCTGACAAGCTCACTCATTAAACTTGACCGGGCCACAGATGCGGGGTTTATGTTACCAGCCGGCCCTGTCACATGGCAATCCGATATCTCGAAAGAGAGCCATCTTCCTGCGCACAACACCTCACTGGAAAGACAGGCCTAGAGCCAGAATCTATCTTTAGGTATTTCACTAAAGCGTGAGGAATAAGAGACGAGAGGAGTATGAAGAACTTGTTTGAACATCACCCTGAGGTGGACAAGAACTGTGCAAATTTACTGTTTATGCTAGCGGGAATTCTTTAATTACTATTTTCTTTGACAACATTTATGGCATCAAGATGTTGCAACCAGCAACATGTCTGTTGGATATTTACAAAGAGTTCCACAAACCATAAAATGACATGATGCGAGAAAAAGGAGACCGTTAAGAATTGGAAAGCGGATCTCTCTTTACTTCCCAGAGAAAAAAAGACCACAATTCCCAGTGTGAAAATGTACCTAAGAACACATCTGTCGAACGAAAAAAAAAAAAAAAAAAAAGACTGGTTGATTGGACAACTGCCAACACTTAATAAAACATGTTCCACATCGTTTGACATTGAAGCAAGATGCCGTTTTTATCGTTACCTTCTACAACACTGCATGTAAATTCCCAGATGTGTGCTCTGTGAATTTTAATGCTAATGTAAGAACTTTGTCTTTTGATGAATAAAAAAAAAAGAAGTAAATTAAAAGAAAGCAAACAAACACGGCCTTAAGTGGATACTGACATTTAAACAGTTTAGCAGAAGCAGCCCCATGGGAGGTATCCCAAGAACCCTTCGGGGTCTAGAGTGGCCCTGCAGGGGAACTGACGCAATCTGCAAATAATAAAAGAAGAGATCATGCTTGAAAGCACAGCTTGTGATTGAACAATGCTCTACGATTTCTGCCACATAGAGAAAGGACGCAGCAGAGAGCTGTGAGGACTGGCTTCCCTGTGGCCAAACACGCCGCAACAGACAGCTGTGTGTGTTTTTGCCGTGAAGACACAGAGAAAACGATCTGTTCGCATTGATTAAGAGCAGAATTTGCAGAAGTTGCTGTTGTTTTCTTTGGCTACAAATTTTGGAATGGACAACCGCAATTACTAACAGGTGTGACTTGTGGTTTGCCTGTTCATACAACAGCTTACAGTTGTGGTTTGAATATTGGGTCTTAATCACTAACTATGCACAATTTTGTGTGTGAAATCTGAATACAAATGCTTTCAAGAACAAATCATGATTTAATACTTTCATATTAAAATTTCTTTTTAAACTGTAGGCCAACTGAAACCACACATATGCAAAATCATGCATCTTTCTATTTGTGCTATAAATATGAACACCTATTACCACAGCAACTGAAGTATTAAAGATAACAACTTTCAAAACCTTAATGTCTTTTCAGAATTAGCACATTAATGAGTCCAAACAAGATAAAGAACATTTTTAGAAGTTAAACTTATTTTAACTTAACCTGGCATCTTTAAAATGGGATTTATGCGCAAGATGCTAAAAAGAGCAGTGCTACGTAGTACAAAAGAAAACAAAAAAAACAACAGCACAGCGCAAAGCAAAAACACTCTAAAGGTCTAAGGTTTCTAAGGTCTAAGAAACGTCTAAGAAACTGTTACCGTGTGAATGTAGTCTTTCACTATCTGCTGATGTGTGGGATTTCATTTCATTCATTAAATCCAGAACAAACTTAGTCCTTGTATTCAATTATTTGTTCTCCTGTTTTGGATTCTTTCATTCTGGCCTTGTAATTTGATTTTGGCTTTGTGTTTAGCAGCCACACTGTTCAGACAGCTAGCATTAACTATTTACAAGTTGCTACAGCATTCAGAGGAAAGGAACAAGGGCAGAGGTCAGCCATTTGACACGTGTAACCAAGCAGATTTCTAGCTTAGCGTCTGCATCATTTAAACATGCAGATGATGTTTTCGTTTCTAATTAAAGAGCAGTTGTCGTATTGACAAAAAACGAAGCGCCACATGGCTAAAAAGGCTAGCTGGCAATTGGCGCCAGAGAGAAAGACAGAGAGGAGTGTACACACAACCATAAGCCATCTGAAATGTGGGCGTCTCTCTGCCCGACATCACTGACACAGTCTAAACCATGTTCATCAGGGTTAGCTTATCCCACTATCCAAAACAAACAAGCACATAATCAACCAAACCTTTGACAGCAACTCCAACGCTAATGCCCTCAAGCATTAGCAAGGCTAGCTTTAGTCACTACTGTTCACGTGGAGGAGCCAGAACAAATATTGACAGGGAGTAACTGGGACTTGTTTCCCAAACACCCCGCCGTGCAACGTCCTTGTGGACAAGGAACGAGGAACACTGGTGTTTACTGTGAAATCAATAGAGAAAAAAAGGACTTTTTGTTGCAGGTATAATTTAAACAAACACCAAAAATATTCTAACTATGCACTGCTCAATGTATGATTTAAAAAATCATTAAACAGTTCTGGATGTTCAGTTCTACTCCAGTATGTCCTTCTCTGAAATTAGTTTAAGTGCCTCAATGTTTTCTGCCTTGAGGGTCAAATCTTGTGGTCTTATAACTCTTGCTGGAATATTTCTCCTTTTCACATTCAGAACGAATAGGTTTTAGTGCTTTCTTAAGTAATTAAATAACCTCTGCTCTACGAGAGCATTACTTGCCTGCTGCGTTTCGCGAAAATCACGTACTAACTAACATAAATATCTAAAATTATCTGTGCTATACTCTCCAAGATCAGCACTGCTCCCAGACACACTTTCAATTTTCACATATGGAAATCCATCATACAAATATGAATTATTAAATGTTTAAAATGATGATTATCTAAACAAAGACTGAAATAATCATAAACCATTTCAATATTCATGAGAACATAATTTCTAAATGTGTCAAAAACTGTCCCACAGCTGTGGCATCATTTTCACCACAACAAATAAATCCTAAAAAATGTTCTCCAAAGATGATGTACTTGTTTTGGAGAATATATTGTCATTTCCAATATAGCTGTAGTTATGTCAAATTATGCAAAAAAGTGTGATAATTCAATTTAATTGTCATTTCCCCCACAAAATTTATTTGTTATTTATTTGAGATGTGACGGAAATGACTATAGGACACTGTTAGTATACAAAATTAAATATATATACATATATATATATACATATACATATATATATATATATATATGTGCGTGTGTGTGTGTGTATGTGTGTGTGTGTAAGGAATAATTGACGACGGGCCGTTGAATTATTAGAAAAATAATGCACACCCGAGGTGGTGATGCAGCCATGACGCGAAGCGAAGTGCATTATTTTTCTAATAATTCAATGGCCCGGAGTCAATTATTCCGCTTATACTACGGTTACCACACCTCAAGACATCGATCAGGTCATATATTTCAAAGGATTCGTCCGGTTTTTGTAATTAAATCGCTAATGTGAGTAGGATTATTATTTCCCGCATCTCATCCATCGCCTCCGTTGCTAATTCCAAAATGTCATTTTAGACCTAGTAACTGAGGCTTGAGCCGTTGATAACAGACAAATGCAGCTAATAACTATGAGAGAGACAGAGAGAGAGAGATTGAGCATGTGTGAATTAGTTTACCTCTCGGAGTCTGTTTCTCAAAAGTGTTCAGCAGCAGCGTCCCTACTAGTGAAACTTTAAGTTAATTTTCCTCACGAACAGTGCCGTTGTTACCTCGCTTTGCTTGTGAGAAATGACATGTACTTTTAAGTTGCTAAACTATTTACAGACAAAGTCGTCTGAGCAGCGCTAACATCATTAGCGCGTATGTTTCCATGTGTGTAAACTGTGTGTCTGTGTAAGGGAGAGAGAGCGGGACAAATAGAGTATGTGCTTTACGTACATAATAAAACGCAATTTTGTGACAAAACATGGAAATGATCTGTCGTTTTTATCCCATTGCTTACTATATTTATGTGTTTGGCCAGTGTCGTTGTGGATTTTGGTTATTTTGCTGTTGTATGACCTTTTGAAAAAACTGAAATCATTTGGCGAAGTGATACAGAACTGTAATGCGGTCAAGAGCTGCCTGGAACTACGTTCGCCGTGCGTTTCCCTGAAAATAATTGCACACGAATTGAACGTTCGTCAGCCAATCAGATTCAAGCATTCAACGGCCCCATAGTATATATATAGTATAGTATATATATATTATAGCTATTTAATTTTGTATACTAACAGTGTCCTATAGTCATTTCCATCACATCACGTATATATATATATATATATATATATATATATTTATTTATTATTATTATTTTTATTTTTTTTCCAATAAAAACTTTAACTTATATTCTTCTGAATGTTCACAGGGCCTACAGTTAAAGAAAATATGAAACATCAGCACAGTAGAAACACTGTAAACTACAGCAGTCTCTCTGGCTCCAAATTCACTGAGATAAGATGTATTTGGTCACAAAGAAGGATAGGAAGAAATCCGACAGCCTCTCATATCCGTTCGTTTCTCCAGACCATATGTATCATTCACTCATCCATCCATTCCTTCGTCTGCTCATTCAGAGGCACGTCGTCAATCTAGCCCAACGACTCCGGCACAATGACTTTCTCGAGATTAATTCCATCGTTCAAGCGGAACTGTACAAGGGTGGGGTAAAATTACGAATGCGTTTATGAGTTATTAATAGCCTCGGCCTGCTGGTTCCCAAACGGGTCTGGGGTTCCAAACCACGCAGGGCGGACGGAGCTGGGTTATAGAGCTATACAACTCAATAAATAATTCAACGGCATTACTTGGATTTCCAGAATTGCCATACATTATACATGCAGTTCAACAAATGTCTCTGCTATTATACACATATCTGTACACTTCAGCTGTGTGGTAATTAATCGCCTATATGTGTGCCAAAAAACTACAGAGATCTTTTCACCCTCCCTGCTACGTTTTTCATGCCGAGGTTTTGACACACTCCAGTGCACCCAAAGAAAATCAGAGACCACGTGAAGGAGGAAGGGAGGGGAGGACAGACGGATGGATTTTTTTGTTGTTTCTGGCTTCGCGGGATTGATTTTCATCTCCCGAAGAACTGGGCTAATCTCAATCCTTCTTCTAATCTGGATTCAAAGCACTCGAAACCCAAGGCTTCTTCGCAGATGAATAAAAACAAGTGTCTGTTTGTGCAGCATAGATGATTATGTGTAGATGAAGGATGAACACTATTTTATCCAAAATATGAACACATTCTCTGAAAGACTATGAGGTTTTGCGGTCACTCTCTTCCGCTGTTAACATGAAGCGGTGTGAGAAATTAAAGACGTTTATCGTGACATTCTGGTCTTGTCTTGTTCTGTTAAATCTGATGATTTATTAATGAGCGAGTAAATATAGCAGAGGATCGTATGAGCTCAGAATATACACACACACACAATAAACAGCCACACAAACAGCGATCACGAGGTAAAGAAAATAAAACCCCTGCAACTCTAGAAGGCCTAAAGCTTGGAGAAATCAAACAAACAACGGCAGGATTTACTGTAGGGTCTCATGTGCACCGTTTAGGCCTGTCAGACAAGTGCTGTTTAGATTTCCCTCGTATACTGCAGAAAACTTCGATCAAGTGTGTATATCAAAAACGCCTATCAATAATTCACCGCGAACACCATCTGAAAATATGAACAAAACACCAAGGGCAGAAGAAAAAACAAATTTAACACACAAAAGCTAAAGAAGGACTGGGACTGAAAGAAGAGGAAGAACTCCTCTCTGAACTTTTATGATTATCTCTCCTTGATCCCTATTTCTCTCTCAGTCTTTTGTCTTTAACTCCAAGCCGTAAACAAACGCTCTATTTCTCAGGCAGGGAGCTTGAAGGGGGGGAAATGCATTTCAAAATGTCTAAGACTCAGTACACAAAACTACGCTAAGAGAAGAGAAGAGAAGAGAAAAGAAGATCTTGGAGGACAAACAATGGGCTGTTACACCCACCAAGGGGAAATGATATGACTCAATTTGCAAGCACACACATACACACACACGCACGCACTAATACCCCCTCCCACACTGCACACGCACAATGTACCGTATAATGCAGCATGCAAGGACAGAACCATTAGCATGCATGACTGTTCTCACACTCCTGCTGTCCCACTGCAAAACACACACACAAGAGAGAAAGAGGGCACTAAACAGATTGTCAGACATTGACTCTCTCATGCCTTGCCATTTGACAGTATTTCGCTTCAGTTCCCAAAGCAATACATCTAGAACTCATGCAGCAATTTGATTACCTGACAGCCGCTTTTATCGCTCTATTTTGCAAAAACAAGGTGACAGAAACCCAATCTCTATGAAACACTGCGACTTCACGGCACCACACAACAGCATTATGCCACAAGCACAACTACAGTCCTCATATCAAAGCAGTTACTCAACAGCATGATTTGTTGTCATCTACTTTCCACTCCTCTCTTTCTGTTTTTAGGTGCATTTAATGGAAAGAAATAGCGCAGATGGACAATCCCTGGAGGGGCATCACTATTGTCCGGCGGTAAACTCCCTCCAAACGCAGACCTTTACAACTGGAGTGTGTCAAGCCGCTGCCCTCCCCCAGCACTGCATGAATTGCTACTCCTGCCTTACCTGTTTAACCTTAAGCGGCTCAGTTGACCTCTGTATTTAGTATAAACACAAAAAAGAAGAATGGAAGCATCAAAAGATGTTAAATTGCATGAAGCTTTCACTTCATAAACATCATTCTATAGTCACGTTTACAGAAAGACATAAATTTGATAGCAAACACTGCATGTGCATTCAAATAAAGCCTCATTCACTTTGCTATATGCTTGCAAAACACTAAAGGCAGACTGTCGCCACCTAGAGGACACTTTTATAGCCAGGAACACCAATCCTGATGCTCATGGCAGCCGTATCTGCCTCTGGCTCATCCTCACACATATTTCCACTTTCTAAAACTGAGGTAAATAACAGTAAAACAGTAAACTGTAAATAACAGTAAAACTTGATTTTTTTTTTTTTCCCCTGAAAATAAATCCACAACTATATATTAGCTTTTTTTCTGGTTTCAAATACGCTGTTAAGTATGTTGCAGACATAAGGGCAGATATTAAATGCTCTCTAGACAAAAGAATTAAGAAAATCCCTTGCTACCAGGTTGGAAGGATACCACTGAAGATTTTCTTAAACCTCAATTCGCCATTAAGTAATAGATCCAGACGCCTGTGGTGCAATTAAGCGTTATTACATCCCTTTATCCAGGAAACTTTTCTCAGGAAATCGAATTACACCCCTCATTCTGTTGTGTTCTCCGAGAGCAGACAGCTCTGGTGCTGTAATTGACCCTGAACCTCTTTTCATTTCAGACGCAGGCTATTACTTCAATGGCCAGCTGTTTGCAACCTCTGGATCAGCTACCATAAAACACCATTAAGGAGCTCCTGGTCACTGCTGCTGTTGCCACCGGGCCTGATGGGAAGCATTTGAAATGCCCTTGTGCAGCTGTGTGGCAAGCACTGGGGGACTCTGTGGGAATATATATATATATATATATATATATATATATATATATATATATTTGCTGATATATCAATTTATTTTCAGCTTTCAGGCAACCTCTAGCTTCGATGACAGATGTAGATGACAGCACCCGAACACATCGATCGACAGAGACTGGAAAGGGAGGGATTTCTAACATTTTTTATAACCTCTCAACTGGGATTCGCATTTCTATGGCTCTTTTTTAATCTCGCTCTCTCTCTGTTCCAGGCCAGGGGAGAGGAGAGCCAGATTGCTTTATGGGCTCAGTAACAGGATAGCAGATCTGCCTCTCGCCACACTTCTGCTGTAAATAATGGAGAGTATATCCTGTATTGTATGGATCTGTGTAAACACAGAACGCACTCTATGTATGTGTTTTGGAGCTTGTTTGTTTCAGTGACAGAGTGAAGGTAGTGAGAGAAAAGGGCATGTATCTATGCTGTAGTGCCTGCGTCTGTGGTTTGATGAGACCTCTGCAGTTATTCTGCTCATTATTAAAGGGCCCAGAATAATGGGCCTCACTCTGACCTATAACCTGCAACTGGGATGCGATGAATAGCAACGCACACGCTCGCACAATCATGGGCAGACACATGCAGCAGCAAACACACAGATCTAGAGAACGTTAATGACAAGACACCCATGAAAACGTGCAAATACAAATTCAAGCTTATCCACAAAAACACCAGCTTCACATCTCTGAAATCACTCACATAAATCTTTTGTTAATTAGCTACAACACCATTGTGCTCTGGATGGTTGATAGGGTTGTTAACAGTGTGGGATGAGTTATTCACCAAATTTTAATACTTAAAGTTAGAGGTTTGTTCAAATCTGTAATCCTAAATATGAGCAATAGCAGCATTAGCATGTGAAAATACATACATTTAGCAAAGAGTGTAAGTTCCTAAGTAGAGATATTACATAGAAATATGTATATGAAATTTGTTAAAGGCATAAAATAAAACAAAAGAGGGCTAAATTAATTTTTGCCAGCTAAAATCTCAGTCGCTGCTCATACAAGCATACCTGATGTACAAAGTTTAAAGAGGTGACTTTAGCCTCATCTGACACGACAGATTTCAAATGACTTTAAACTGGCTTAGCAGCACAGACACACATAAGTTGTCACTGGCTTAACCAAATCACTCCACACAAAGACGCATTAGCAAGGAACGAGGAAATCTGGGAAAGCTCTTTCTTTCTTTCGTTGAAATGCAGTTTGAGCGTCTATCAGAGAGAGGATTGTCACAGTGTTCTTGAGTACGAAGGTGAGACAAACCTGCTGAGTAAGTAATACGGTAAGGGTGTTACAATGCCAAGACTGAAAATTGAAATGTTTGAGGTCAAGACAAATTGCATTACATTGGATGAAAATACATTTTCATGTATTTATGTGACCTAGCGTGTGAGCAATAACAGAAAAAAAAAATAAATAAATAAAATTGAAAACAAGAACATTAATTCTGTCACTGTAAGAGGCGAACCGTAGGAACCTTACATTCGAAGCGCCACAGGAAACTACATATTGATCGAAGCTCTATTCATTTGCAATATAGTAGCTGGAAATATATTCTAGGCAAGAGCAGCAAATCATCATGGTACGGCCGTTATGAAATAACAAGCCTTTAGGGCTGAACCTGTCAGTGCATCAAATCTCTCCACACCAGAGGTAACATCAAAACAATATCTCCAGAACAGAATTGTGTTCCATACTCAATTTCCTCTTAACGCATTACTTGAAACAATATGAGCAAAGCTAGATTTCAAAAAACGATAGCAAGGTGCTTTTTCAGCATCTGGCGAAGGGTGGAGAATGACTCGTGTTTCATATTATCACCGGTTGTGATCCCCTTCTCCCCCCCCACTCTATGATTCACTGGCTGCTTTGTATGCACACACATCTACTCATCTATTCATGTATTGACCTAGTGAGACAGAGCAGGACGAGAGGGGGATGGAGGGTAATAAGGAAGGAGAATATAAGTTGTCGTTCCTACCTGTATTATTGACATCCTGTTCACTGGCGTCTCAGTGGTGTTCGTAACAGGTCCTGTGAAGCTGGTGTGACAGCCAACGTGCCCTTGAGGAACACTGAGGTTGTTGGCGGTGGGTTTGAGGTACATGACCTCTGACCTAGGAGAGCTGAGGGGCAGACGAGTTTGGTAGTCGAAGTACATGGGAGAGGTGGCCAGGGAGGGACTGCTGACAACGTTCATCACGTTCATGGTGTCCCGCTCCTCTACTTCGCTCTGTACCAGCATGATGTCATTCTTGTTGATCTTCTTCTTCTTGCCCTTGCCAAGTTGCGGGTGAGTGTACTCGGCGATCCGACAGTTGTATGTGCGGATCTCCTTGTTTTCCCGTTTACACTTGACTGCTATGGTGATCATGGCAGCAAGGAGCATAATTGAGATGATACTCAGAGTTACTATTAGCGGGAGCGACATGTCCCAGTTATGGTGTTCTGCGTTGATGCGCGGTTCACCCTCTGGTAAGGGCCCGGAGTAGGCTTTGACGATAAGTTTCGCCATGGCGGACAGTGATGGCTTGCCATGGTCAGTCACCTTGATGATGAGTTCCACAACAGGTGCCACCTCCTCCCACAGTGGCTGGGCTGTCCGTACCTCACCCGTCACTGAATCAATCTCGAACAAGTGTTCCTCATTGCCATCTGAGATCTCGTAGGTGAGACGACCACTCTCGCCAAAATCATTGTCCACGGCTCTCACGGTGGTGATAATGTGTCCGACTCCCACGTTCCGAGGCACATGGATCTCAGCAGTGTCATTCTGAAGTAATGGAAGGACAATGACAGGAATGTTATCATTAACATCCAGCACGCTGACACGGACAGTGGTGTTGCTCTCCAGGTGAGGGTTACCTGAATCCTTTGCCTGGACCTTGAAGTCAAAATACTTGGTTTGTTCATAGTTGAAACTCCTCAGGGCATAAATAGCACCATCAGTGGGTTTGATGTTAACATATGTAGTGATAGATTCCTCACTTACATTCGAAGGAAGGAGGGAATAGGATACAGTACCATTTTGGCCCAAATCTGGGTCATGAGCAAGAACAGAACCTAGGTATTCCCCTGGGATGTTGTTTTCAGGCACCTGGAGAAGGTAGACCATTTTTGTGAAGCGGGGTGCATTGTCGTTTTCGTCTAAGATCTTAACAGTGAAAGACTTTGTTGAGTTCAGGGGTGGGTTGCCATTGTCTTTGGCCACAATAGTGATGTTATACTCATCCTTTACCTCCCTGTCCAGGGGTCTGTCGGTCACTACTGTGAAGAAGTTATCATAGTTCTCCTCCAGCTTGAAGGGAACGTTCCCCAAAATCCTACACTGGAGCTGCCCATTGCGGCCCGAGTCTTTGTCTGTGACTCTGACGAGTGCGATCACTGTCCCTGGAGCTGCTGCTTCACTAACCGCCCCCTGACGCACAGCTACGAAACCTATCGACGGCCAGTTGTCATTCCTGTCAAGCACTTTAACGGTGACTTTACAATGGCCAGGAATTGGGTTGGGGCCTTGATCCTTTGCCTGAACATCAATCTCTATAATTGGGTTCTCCTCAAAGTCGATTTTACCCTGAATCTTTATGATACCCGTTCGGGGGTCTATTGAGAACAACTCTTTGATCCTGTCTGGAACATAACAGCTAAAGGAATAAGTAACCTGCCCATTAATCCCTTCATCAGAATCGGTAGCATTTAAATCTATCAGTACCATGCCTGGGGGTGAATTCTCAGGGATCTCCACCACATATGAGGGCTGTTCAAACACAGGGCTGTTGTCATTGGAATCAGTGACTTTCACGTTAATTTGCATTGTGCCTGATTTGGGATATTCCCCTCCATCTGTGGCAGTTATAATTAAAGTGTGATGGCTACGTTCCTCTCGATCTAAGGACCTCTGAACGACCAATTCAGGGAATTTGGTTCCATCCCCTCTGGATTTAACATCCAGAGAGAATATGCTATAATCATCCCGCGTGATCTGATATGTTTTCAGGCCGTTCTCCTTAGTGTCAGGGTCATAGGCAGCAGCCAAGGGGAAACGTGTGCCTGGGGCTGCGTTCTCAGATATGTCGATATCGATCTGTTCAGAAGGAAAGCTTGGTGCGTTGTCATTTATGTCCTGTATCTCAACTTTAATCATGCAGATCTCCTTGTCGTTGGCAAACACTTCCATGGAGAGCTGGCACTTGGGGTTTTGTCTGCACAGTGCTTCCCTGTCGATCCGCTGTTTAGTGTATAATAGCCCGCTTTCAGGATCCACATCGATAAGGTGTGGGGCGGAGTTCTCCAACACCCTGAAGTTGGATTTTTTCCCCTGCTCTCCCAGTTCCAGTTCTGCATCCTTGGCAATGTTTCCAATGACGCCCTGAATTTTCTCCTCAGGTATTGAGTAGTTCAAGTTTTTCAACGTCAGGGCTTGCGCCCATAAAAGTAGGAAAAGGAAAACAGAAAGATGCATCCCTTTCAGTGAGAGTGTCTTAGGTTTCTGATGCCTTTTACGCCTCCAACCTGTTGATCTTCCTGGCAATATCACAATATCTACCTTCAATTACTGAGCACACATGCCGGTTCATGATAAAACATGTATAAAGTCATTATGTGGGCTTTTCCTTTGAATGCTCTTTTTTTTCCTCCGTAGCAGGGCTCTCTTTATCTTGAGTTTTTACAACAAACGGTGGGGCTGTACAGCTAATTTATATTCTGCTGGCGCATTGGAGGCATAATCACAATCCAGTTTCCACAAAGAAATAGCCTTTTCCAGCCTCTTGTCCTGTAATAAAAATAAAAGAAAAACATCTCTATCAGATTATTGCATACAGTATTGCACTTGATGATTTTAATTCTGACATACAGGTTTTAACAAACACCTCGTGTCTCAGCATATGCGCTTTTTTCCTCTGTAGTGTGACCGCGTAATTCTAATGCGTAATTTCTCATTCCCTGGCGAACGACGTGGATGGCATGTCAATCCAACCTTAAGATGCGTCGGAGCGCTTTAGCGCTGAACACAGGTGGATGTTTGTGTTATTTTGCTTTCAACATGTAGGCTAAGCAATGCGTCGAGGATGCGCCATGTGGCACGAAGAGCGTTACGCGCATCAAACGCGCAATTATGGATAAAGGTGGTGAGCAAATAAAAACGGATAAATCTCTTCCTATTTCCCTGCGTCCTGAAACAGCTGCTTAACTGATGCCATATCTATACCTTGCTGTCTTAAGGCAACCCCCTGAATGCAAATGCGTTGAAATAAGCCTCTTAACCGGCATAATCCGGCTGTTAAATACAATTCTTACATAGCCGCATAAAGCAGAGCAAATGAAACACAATCATGGATGGTTATTTATACTGCGCTTCTTGAATAAATACGAGAAGAAGCTGTTGCATCCTCTCTGGCACTGTGCGCATCCAGCAGCTCCAGGACCATATATGACATGTCATCTTTTTTTCTTTTATTTTCTCTCCAGGGTGACACTTTGGAACAGAATGATGATGATGAGAAACATCACACAGACTTACCTGTAGCCTTATATCCAATCTAAACACAACCATCACCAAAGACGAGTTACATCCTTCATGCACCTTCCCAATGAGTGGAAAAAAACTCCAGCTAGACTGTATGAAAAAATAAAGTGCTCCCCAAAAGTGCGCTTGTAATGTCAATGAGGCCGATTAGGATGCAGTGACTCTCCTCCGCTCATCGACTCAGACTGGAGACGCTTCAGGACAGATATCTTGACCCAAGCGGAAAATATACATCCACAACCGTTGATATCACCAGCGCGAACAGCTTCTTGTACTGCATTGATGCGGGGTGAAACATCCCCGTGATAAATGCGTCCAGTCCCTAATACAAAAACCGAAAAGGGGAAAACAAGAGTGTCCAAAGTTTAAACGTCAACCGATATCAACCGAAAGTGTTCAGCCCAATCCTACTGTCACTAAGACCAGCTGTCAATAACGGTACAGGAATAAAAGCACTGTGGTGTGCCTGTGTCCCTTCTGCCTCCTCTGCGCGTTTCTCTCGCTGACAGTCTGACTCTGTCTCATAGTGCATTAAACATTGTTACTGATCCGCCGCCAACCAATGGATGAAGGAGGAGGGGAGTAACGCAGCCAATCGGGTTCTCGGAATTCAAATTGTGGGCGGGGCTTTCAAAGCGGTCCTTTATGTGAGTGATGTGGACGCGTTTCTAAGCGCAGACGGGAGTTTATAAAAGACTCTTGTACTTTGAGAGCTCGAGCGGGGTTGGAATCTTTACGTTGAAGAAACTGCCTCTATTTATATCGGTTTTCAGTAGCCAGATTGTCCACACACACACACACACACACACACACACACACACACACACACACTATTGAACATACACATTTAAGACGTTCACAATGCGCTCATAGAAAGA